>JAZKLR010000866.1:0-89013 GCA_037103525.1 Ganaspis brasiliensis
GAGACTTGCCCAAGACTGCCACAAGTACATACATTATCACTTGGGAGGAGATGCCCCGGGAGACTTGCCCAAAACTGACACCAATCCATACATTTTCACTTGGGAGGAGATGCCCCGGGGAGACTTGCCCAAGACTGCCACAAATACATACATTCTCACTTGGAAGGAGATGCTCCGGGGAGAATTGCCCAAGACTGCCACAAGTACATACATTCTCACTTGGAGGAGATGCCCCGGGGAGACTTGCCCAAGACTGCCGCAAGTACTTACATTATCACTTGGGAGGAGATGCCCCGGGAGACTTGCCCAAGGCTGCCACAAGTCCATACAGTCTCACTTGGGAGGAGATGCCCCGGGGAGACTTGCCCAAGACTTCTACAAGTACATACATTCTCACTTGGGAGGAGATGCCCGGGAGACTTGCCCAAGACTGCCACAAGTCCATACAGTCTCACTTGGGAGGAGATGCCCCGGGAAGACTTGCCCAAGACTGCCACAAATACATACATTCTCACTTGGGAGGAGATGCTCCGGGGAGACTTGCCCAAGACTGCCACAAGTACATACATTATCACATGGGAGGAGATGCCCCGGGACACTTGCCCAAGACTGCCACAAGTCCATACATTCTCACTTGGGAGGAGATGCCCCGAGGAGACTTGCCCAATACTGCCACAAGTACTTACATTATCACTTGGGAGGAGATTCCCCGGGAGACTTGCCCAAGACTGCCACAAGTCCATACATGCTCACTTGGGAGGACATGCCCCAAGGAGACTTGCCCAAGACTGCCAAAAGTACATACCTTTTCACTTGGGAGGAAATGCTCCGGGGAGACTTGCCCAAGTCTGCCACAAGTCCATACATTCTCACTGAAGAGGAGATGCCCCGCGGAGACTTGCCCAAGACTGCCACAAGTCCATACATCCTCACTTGGGAGGAGATGCCCCTAGGAGACTTGCCCAAGACTGCCACAAGTACATACATTATCACTTGGGAGGAGATGCCCCGGGAGACTTGCCCAAGACTGACACCAATCCATACATTTTCACTGAAGAGGAGATGCCCCGGGGAGACTTGCCTAAGACTGCCACAAGTCCATATAGTCTCACTTGGGAGGAGATGCCCCGGGGAGACTTGCCCAAGACTTCTACAAGTACATACATTCTCACTTGGGAGGAGATGCCCCGGGAGACATGCCCAAGACTGCCACAAGTCCATACAGTCTCACTTGGGAGGAGATGCCCCGGGAAGACTTGCCCAAGACTGCCACAAATACATACATTCTCACTTGGGAGGACATGCCCCAAGGAGACTTGCCCAAGAATGCCACAAGTACATACATTCTTACTTGAGAGGAGATGCCCCGGGGAGACTTGCCCAAGACTGCCACAAGTCCATACATTCTTACTTAGGAGGAGATGCCCCGGGGCGACTTGCCAAGACTGCCACAAATACATACATTCTCCCTTAAGAGAAGATGCCCCGGAGAGACTTTCCCAAGAGTGCCACAAGTACATACCTTATCACTTGGGAGAAGATGCCCCGGGGAGACTTGCCCAAGTCTGCCACAAGTCCATACATTCTCACTTGGAAGGAGATGCCCAGGGGAGACTTGCCCGAAACTGCCACAAGTCCATACAGTCTCACTTGGGAGGAGATGCCCCGGGAAGACTAGCCCAAGACTGCCACAAGTCCATACATTCTCACTTGGGAGGAGATTCTCCGGGAAGACTTGCCCAAGACTGCCACAAGTACATACATTATCACATGGGAGGAGATGCCCCGGAACACTTGCCCAAGACTGCCACAAGTCCATACATTCTCACTTGGGAGGAGATGCCCCGAGGAGACTTGCCCAATACTGCCACAAGTACTTACATTATCACTTGGGAGGAGATGCCCCGGGAGACTTGCCCAAGACTGCCAAAAGTCCATACATTCTCACTTGGGAGGACATGCCCCAAGGAGACTTGCCCAAGACTGCCACAAGTACATACCTTTTCACTTGGGTGGAGATGCTCCGGGGAGACTTGCCCAAGTCTGCCACAAGTCCATACATTCTCACTGAAGAGGAGATGCCCCGGGGAGACTTGCCCAAGACTGCCACAAGTACATACATTATCACTTGGGAGGAGATGCCCCGGGAGACTTGCCCAAGACTGACACTAATCCATACATTTTCACTGAAGAGGAGATGCCCCGGGGAGACTTGCCCAAGACTGCCACAAGTCCATACATTCTCACTTGGGAGGAGATGCTCCGGGGAGACTTGCCCAAGACTGCCACAAGTACATACATTATCACTTGGGAGGAGATGCCCCGGGAGACTTGCTCAAGACTGCCACAAGTCCATACATTCTCACTTGGGAGAAGATGCCCCTAGGAGACTTGCCCAAGGCTGCCACAAGTACATACATTCTCACTTGGGAGGAGATGCCCCGGGGAGACTTGCCCAAGACTGCTACAAGTCCATACATTCTCACTTGGGAGGAGATGCCCCGGGGAGACTTGCCCAAGACTGCCACAAGTCCATACATTCTCACTTGGGAGGAGATGCTCCGGGGAGACTTGCCCAATACTGCCACAAGTACTTACATTATCACTTGCAAGGAGATGCCCCGGGAGACTTGCCCAAGACTGCCACCAATCCATACATTATCACTTGGGAGGAGATGCCCTGGGGAGACTTGCCCATGACTGCCACAAATACATACATTCTCACTTGGGTGGAGATGCCCCGGGGAGACTTGCCCAAGACTGCCACAAGAACATACATTATCACTTGGGAGGAGATGCTTCGGGGAGACTTGCCCAAGAATGCCACTAGTCCATACATTCTCACTTGGGAGGAGATGCCCCGGGGAGACTTGCCCAAGACTGACATAAGTCCATACATTCTCACTTGGGAGGAGATGCCCCTAGGAGACTTGCCCAAGACTGCCACAAGTACATACATTATCACTTGGGAGGAGATGCCCCGGGAGACTTGCCCAAAACTGACACCAATCCATACATTTTCACTTGGGAGGAGATGCCCCGGGGAGACTTGCCCAAGACTGCCATAAATACATACATTCTCACTTGGAAGGAGATGCTCCGGGGAGACTTGCCCAAGACTGCCACAAGTACATACATTCTCACTTGGGAGGAGATGCCCCGGGGAGACTTGCCCAAGACTGCCGCAAGTACTTACATTATCACTTGGGAGGAGATGCCCCGGGAGACTTGCCCAAGACTGCCACAAGTCCATACAGTCTCACTTGGGAGGAGATGCCCCGGGGAGAATTGCCCAAGACTTATACAAGTACATACATTCTCACTTGGGAGGACATGCCCCGGGAGACTTGCCCAAGACTGCCACAAGTCCATACAGTCTCACTTGGGAGGAGATGCCCCGGGAAGACTTGCCCAAGACTGCCACAAATACATACATTCTCACTCTGGAGGAGATGCTCCAGGGAGACTTGCCCAAGACTGCCACAAGTACATACATTATCACATGGGAGGAGATGCCCCGGGACACTTGCCCAAAACTGCCACAAGTCCATACATTCTCACTTGGGAGGAGATGCCCCGAGGAGACTTGCCCAATACTGCCACAAGTACTTACATTATCACTTGGGAGGAGATTCCCCGGGAGACTTGCCCAAGACTGCTACAAGTCCATACATGCTCACTTGGGAGGACATGCCCCAAGGAAACTTGCCCAAGACTGCCAAAAGTACATACCTTTTCACTTGGGAGGAGATGCTCCGGGGAGACTTGCCCAAGTCTGCCACAAGTCCATACATTCTCACTGAAGAGGAGATGCCCCGGGGAGACTTGCCCAAGACTGCCACAAGTCCATACATTCTCATTTGGGAGGAGATGCTCCGAGGAGACTTGCCCAAGACTGCCAGAAGTACATACATTATCACTTGGGAGGAGATGCCCCGGGAGACTTGCCCAAGACTGCCACAAGTCCATACATTCTCACTTGGGAGGAGATGCCCCTAGGAGACTTGCCCAAGACTGCCACAAATACATACATTCTCACTTGGGAGGACATGCCCCAAGGAGACTTGCCCAAGAATGCCACAAGTACATACATTCTTACTTGAGAGGAGATGCCCCGGGAGACATGCCCAAGACTGCCACAAGTCCATACAGTCTCACTTGGGAGGAGATGCCCCGGGAAGACTTGCCCAAGACTGCCACAAATACATACATTCTCACTTGGGAGGACATGCCCCAAGGAGACTTGCCCAAGAATGCCACAAGTACATACATTCTTACTTGAGAGGAGATGCCCCGGGGAGACTTGCCCAAGACTGCCACAAGTCCATACATTCTTACTTGGGAGGAGATGCCCCGGGGCGACTTGCCCAAGACTGCCACAAGTACATACATTATCACATGGGAGGAGATGCCCCGGGACACTTGCCCAAGACTGCCACAAGTCCATACATTCTCACTTGGGAGAAGATGCCCCGAGGAGACTTGCCCAATACTGCCACATGTCCATACATTCTCACTTGGGAGGAGATGCCCCGGGGAGATTTGCCCAAGACTGCCACAAGTCCATACAGTCTCACTTGGGAGGAGATGCCCCGGGGAGATTTGCCCAAGACTGCCATAAGTCCATACAGTCTCACTTGGGAGGAGATGCCCCGGGGAGACTTGCCCAAGTCTGCCACATGTCCATACATTCTCACTTGGGAGGAGATGCTTCGGGGAGATTTGCCCAAGACTGCCACAAGTCCATACAGTCTCACTTGGGAGGAGATGCCCCGGGGAGATTTGCCCAAGTCTGCCACATGTCCATACATTCTCACTTGGGAGGAGATGCCCCGGGGAGATTTGCCCAAGACTGCCACAAGTCCATACAGTCTCACTTGGGAGGAGATGCCCCGGGGAGATTTGCCCAAGACTGCCACAAGTCCATACAGTCTCACTTGGGAGGAGATGCCCCGGGGAGATTTGCCCAAGACTGCCACAAGTCCATACATTCTTACTTGGGAGGAGATGCCCCGGGGCGACTTGCCCAAAACTGCCACAAGTACATACATTATCACATGGGAGGAGATGCCCCGGGACACTTGCCCAAGACTGCCACAAGTCCATACATTCTCACTTGGGAGAAGATGCCCCGAGGAGACTTGCCCAATACTGCCACATGTCCATACATTCTCACTAGGGAGGAGATGCCCCGGGGAGACTTGCCCAAGACTGACATAAGTCCATACATTCTCACTTGAAAGGAGATGCCCCTAGGAGACTTGCCCAAGACTGCCACAAGTACATACATTATCACTTGGGAGGAGATGCCCCGGGAGACTTGCCCAAAACTGACACCAATCCATACATTTTCACTTGGGAGGAGATGCCCCGGGGAGACTTGCCCAAGACTGCCACAAATACATACATTCTCACTTGGAAGGAGATGCTCCGGGGAGAATTGCCCAAGACTGCCACAAGTACATACATTCTCACTTGGGAGGAGATGCCCCGGGGAGACTTGCCCAAGACTGCCGCAAGTACTTACATTATCACTTGGGAGGAGATGCCCCGGGAGACTTGCCCAAGGCTGCCACAAGTCCATACAGTCTCACTTGGGAGGAGATGCCCCGGGGAGACTTGCCCAAGACTTCTACAAGTACATACATTCTCACTTGGGAGGAGATGCCCCGGGAGACTTGCCCAAGACTGCCACAAGTCCATACAGTCTCACTTGGGAGGAGATGCCCCGGGAAGACTTGCCCAAGACTGCCACAAATACATACATTCTCACTTGGGAGGAGATGCTCCGGGGAGACTTGCCCAAGACTGCCACAAGTACATACATTATCACATGGGAGGAGATGCCCCGGGACACTTGCCCAAGACTGCCACAAGTCCATACATTCTCACTTGGGAGGAGATGCCCCGAGGAGACTTGCCCAATACTGCCACAAGTACTTACATTATCACTTGGGAGGAGATTCCCCGGGAGACTTGCCCAAGACTGCCACAAGTCCATACATGCTCACTTGGGAGGACATGCCCCAAGGAGACTTGCCCAAGACTGCCAAAAGTACATACCTTTTCACTTGGGAGGAAATGCTCCGGGGAGACTTGCCCAAGTCTGCCACAAGTCCATACATTCTCACTGAAGAGGAGATGCCCCGCGGAGACTTGCCCAAGACTGCCACAAGTCCATACATCCTCACTTGGGAGGAGATGCCCCTAGGAGACTTGCCCAAGACTGCCACAAGTACATACATTATCACTTGGGAGGAGATGCCCCGGGAGACTTGCCCAAGACTGACACCAATCCATACATTTTCACTGAAGAGGAGATGCCCCGGGGAGACTTGCCTAAGACTGCCACAAGTCCATATAGTCTCACTTGGGAGGAGATGCCCCGGGGAGACTTGCCCAAGACTTCTACAAGTACATACATTCTCACTTGGGAGGAGATGCCCCGGGAGACATGCCCAAGACTGCCACAAGTCCATACAGTCTCACTTGGGAGGAGATGCCCCGGGAAGACTTGCCCAAGACTGCCACAAATACATACATTCTCACTTGGGAGGACATGCCCCAAGGAGACTTGCCCAAGAATGCCACAAGTACATACATTCTTACTTGAGAGGAGATGCCCCGGGGAGACTTGCCCAAGACTGCCACAAGTCCATACATTCTTACTTAGGAGGAGATGCCCCGGGGCGACTTGCCAAGACTGCCACAAATACATACATTCTCCCTTAAGAGAAGATGCCCCGGAGAGACTTTCCCAAGAGTGCCACAAGTACATACCTTATCACTTGGGAGAAGATGCCCCGGGGAGACTTGCCCAAGTCTGCCACAAGTCCATACATTCTCACTTGGAAGGAGATGCCCAGGGGAGACTTGCCCGAAACTGCCACAAGTCCATACAGTCTCACTTGGGAGGAGATGCCCCGGGAAGACTAGCCCAAGACTGCCACAAGTCCATACATTCTCACTTGGGAGGAGATTCTCCGGGAAGACTTGCCCAAGACTGCCACAAGTACATACATTATCACATGGGAGGAGATGCCCCGGAACACTTGCCCAAGACTGCCACAAGTCCATACATTCTCACTTGGGAGGAGATGCCCCGAGGAGACTTGCCCAATACTGCCACAAGTACTTACATTATCACTTGGGAGGAGATGCCCCGGGAGACTTGCCCAAGACTGCCAAAAGTCCATACATTCTCACTTGGGAGGACATGCCCCAAGGAGACTTGCCCAAGACTGCCACAAGTACATACCTTTTCACTTGGGTGGAGATGCTCCGGGGAGACTTGCCCAAGTCTGCCACAAGTCCATACATTCTCACTGAAGAGGAGATGCCCCGGGGAGACTTGCCCAAGACTGCCACAAGTACATACATTATCACTTGGGAGGAGATGCCCCGGGAGACTTGCCCAAGACTGACACTAATCCATACATTTTCACTGAAGAGGAGATGCCCCGGGGAGACTTGCCCAAGACTGCCACAAGTCCATACATTCTCACTTGGGAGGAGATGCTCCGGGGAGACTTGCCCAAGACTGCCACAAGTACATACATTATCACTTGGGAGGAGATGCCCCGGGAGACTTGCTCAAGACTGCCACAAGTCCATACATTCTCACTTGGGAGAAGATGCCCCTAGGAGACTTGCCCAAGGCTGCCACAAGTACATACATTCTCACTTGGGAGGAGATGCCCCGGGGAGACTTGCCCAAGACTGCTACAAGTCCATACATTCTCACTTGGGAGGAGATGCCCCGGGGAGACTTGCCCAAGACTGCCACAAGTCCATACATTCTCACTTGGGAGGAGATGCTCCGGGGAGACTTGCCCAATACTGCCACAAGTACTTACATTATCACTTGCAAGGAGATGCCCCGGGAGACTTGCCCAAGACTGCCACCAATCCATACATTATCACTTGGGAGGAGATGCCCTGGGGAGACTTGCCCATGACTGCCACAAATACATACATTCTCACTTGGGTGGAGATGCCCCGGGGAGACTTGCCCAAGACTGCCACAAGAACATACATTATCACTTGGGAGGAGATGCTTCGGGGAGACTTGCCCAAGAATGCCACTAGTCCATACATTCTCACTTGGGAGGAGATGCCCCGGGGAGACTTGCCCAAGACTGACATAAGTCCATACATTCTCACTTGGGAGGAGATGCCCCTAGGAGACTTGCCCAAGACTGCCACAAGTACATACATTATCACTTGGGAGGAGATGCCCCGGGAGACTTGCCCAAAACTGACACCAATCCATACATTTTCACTTGGGAGGAGATGCCCCGGGGAGACTTGCCCAAGACTGCCATAAATACATACATTCTCACTTGGAAGGAGATGCTCCGGGGAGACTTGCCCAAGACTGCCACAAGTACATACATTCTCACTTGGGAGGAGATGCCCCGGGGAGACTTGCCCAAGACTGCCGCAAGTACTTACATTATCACTTGGGAGGAGATGCCCCGGGAGACTTGCCCAAGACTGCCACAAGTCCATACAGTCTCACTTGGGAGGAGATGCCCCGGGGAGAATTGCCCAAGACTTATACAAGTACATACATTCTCACTTGGGAGGACATGCCCCGGGAGACTTGCCCAAGACTGCCACAAGTCCATACAGTCTCACTTGGGAGGAGATGCCCCGGGAAGACTTGCCCAAGACTGCCACAAATACATACATTCTCACTCTGGAGGAGATGCTCCAGGGAGACTTGCCCAAGACTGCCACAAGTACATACATTATCACATGGGAGGAGATGCCCCGGGACACTTGCCCAAAACTGCCACAAGTCCATACATTCTCACTTGGGAGGAGATGCCCCGAGGAGACTTGCCCAATACTGCCACAAGTACTTACATTATCACTTGGGAGGAGATTCCCCGGGAGACTTGCCCAAGACTGCTACAAGTCCATACATGCTCACTTGGGAGGACATGCCCCAAGGAAACTTGCCCAAGACTGCCAAAAGTACATACCTTTTCACTTGGGAGGAGATGCTCCGGGGAGACTTGCCCAAGTCTGCCACAAGTCCATACATTCTCACTGAAGAGGAGATGCCCCGGGGAGACTTGCCCAAGACTGCCACAAGTCCATACATTCTCATTTGGGAGGAGATGCTCCGAGGAGACTTGCCCAAGACTGCCAGAAGTACATACATTATCACTTGGGAGGAGATGCCCCGGGAGACTTGCCCAAGACTGCCACAAGTCCATACATTCTCACTTGGGAGGAGATGCCCCTAGGAGACTTGCCCAAGACTGCCACAAATACATACATTCTCACTTGGGAGGACATGCCCCAAGGAGACTTGCCCAAGAATGCCACAAGTACATACATTCTTACTTGAGAGGAGATGCCCCGGGAGACATGCCCAAGACTGCCACAAGTCCATACAGTCTCACTTGGGAGGAGATGCCCCGGGAAGACTTGCCCAAGACTGCCACAAATACATACATTCTCACTTGGGAGGACATGCCCCAAGGAGACTTGCCCAAGAATGCCACAAGTACATACATTCTTACTTGAGAGGAGATGCCCCGGGGAGACTTGCCCAAGACTGCCACAAGTCCATACATTCTTACTTGGGAGGAGATGCCCCGGGGCGACTTGCCCAAGACTGCCACAAGTACATACATTATCACATGGGAGGAGATGCCCCGGGACACTTGCCCAAGACTGCCACAAGTCCATACATTCTCACTTGGGAGAAGATGCCCCGAGGAGACTTGCCCAATACTGCCACATGTCCATACATTCTCACTTGGGAGGAGATGCCCCGGGGAGATTTGCCCAAGACTGCCACAAGTCCATACAGTCTCACTTGGGAGGAGATGCCCCGGGGAGATTTGCCCAAGACTGCCATAAGTCCATACAGTCTCACTTGGGAGGAGATGCCCCGGGGAGACTTGCCCAAGTCTGCCACATGTCCATACATTCTCACTTGGGAGGAGATGCTTCGGGGAGATTTGCCCAAGACTGCCACAAGTCCATACAGTCTCACTTGGGAGGAGATGCCCCGGGGAGATTTGCCCAAGTCTGCCACATGTCCATACATTCTCACTTGGGAGGAGATGCCCCGGGGAGATTTGCCCAAGACTGCCACAAGTCCATACAGTCTCACTTGGGAGGAGATGCCCCGGGGAGATTTGCCCAAGACTGCCACAAGTCCATACAGTCTCACTTGGGAGGAGATGCCCCGGGGAGATTTGCCCAAGACTGCCACAAGTCCATACATTCTTACTTGGGAGGAGATGCCCCGGGGCGACTTGCCCAAAACTGCCACAAGTACATACATTATCACATGGGAGGAGATGCCCCGGGACACTTGCCCAAGACTGCCACAAGTCCATACATTCTCACTTGGGAGAAGATGCCCCGAGGAGACTTGCCCAATACTGCCACATGTCCATACATTCTCACTAGGGAGGAGATGCCCCGGGGAGATTTGCCCAAGACTGCCACAAGTCCATACAGTCTCACTTGGGAGGAGATGCCCCGGGGAGATTTGCCCAAGACTGCCATAAGTCCATACAGTCTCACTTGGGAGGAGATGCCCCGGGGAGACTTGCCCAAGTCTGCCACATGTCCATACATTCTCACTTGGGAGGAGATGCCCCGGGGAGATTTGCCCAAGACTGCCACAAGTCCATACAGTCTCACTTGGGAGGAGATGCCCCGGGGAGATTTGCCCAAGACTGCCATAAGTCCATACAGTCTCACTTGGGAGGAGATGCCCCGGGAAGACTTGCCCAAGACTGCCACATGTCCATACATTCTCACTTGGGAGGAGATGCCCCAAGTGAGACTTGCCCAAGACTGCCACAAGTACATACCTTATCACTTGGGAGGAGATGCCCCGGGGAGACTTGCCCAAGTCTGCCACATATCCATACATTCTCACTTGGGAGGAGATGCCCCGGGGAGATTTGCCCAAGACTGCCACAAGTCCATACAGTCTCACTTGGGAGGAGATGCCCCGGGGAGATTTGCCCAAGACTGCCATAAGTCTATACAGTCTCACTTGGGAGGAGATGCCCCGGGAAGACTTGCCCAAGACTGCCACAAGTTCATACATTCTCACTTGGGAGGAGATGCCCCGGGGAGACTTGCCCAAGACTGCCACAAGTTCATACATTCTCACTTGGGAGGAGATGCCCCGGGAGACTTGCACAAGACTGCCACAAGTCCATACATTCTCACTTGGGAATAGATGCCCCGGGGAGACTTGCCCAAGACTGCCACAAGTTCATACATTCTCACTTGGGAGGAGATGTCCCGGGGAGACTTGCCCAAGACTGCCACAAGTTCATACATTCTCACTTGGGAGAAGATGCCCCGGGAGACTTGCACAAGACTGCCACAAGTCCATACATTCTCACTTGGGAATAGATGCCCCGGGGAGACTTGCCCAAGACTGCCATAAGTTCATACATTCTCCCTTGGGAGGAGATGCCCCGGGGAGACTTGCCCAAGTCTGCCACAAGTCCATACATTCTCACTTGGGAGGAGATGCCCCGGGGAGACTTGCCCAAGACTGCCACAAGTTCATACATTCTCACTTGGGAGGAGATGCCCCGGGAGACTTGCCCAAGACTGCCACAAGTCTATACATTCTCACTTGGGAGGACATGCCCCAAGGAGACTTGCCCAAGACTGCCACAAGTACATACCTTATCACTTGGGATGAGATGCTCCGGGGAGACTTGCCCAAGTCTGCCACAAGTCCATACATTCTCACTTAGGAGGAGATGCCCCGGGGAGACTTGCCCAAGACTGCCACAAGTCCATACAGTCTCACTTGGGAGGAGATGCCCCAGGGAGACTTGCCCAAGACTTCTACAAGTACATACATTCTCACTTGGGAGGAGATGCCCCGGGAGACTTGCCCAAGACTGCCACAAGTCCATACAGTCTCACTTGGGAGGAGATGCCCCGGGAAGACTTGCCCAAGACTGCCACAAATACATACATTCTCCCTTGGGAGAAGATGCACCGGGGAGACTTTCCCAAGACTGCCACAAGTCCAATGCATTCTCACTTGGAAGGAGATGCCCCGGGAGACTTGCCCAAGACTGCCACAAGTCCATACAGTCTCACTTGGGAGGAGATGCCCCGGGAAGACTTGCCCAAGACTGCCACAAGTCCATACGTTCTCACTTGGAAGGAGATGCCCAGGGGAGACTTGCCCGAAACTGCCACAAGTCCATACAGTCTCACTTGGGAGGAGTTGCCCCGGGGAGACTAGCCCAAGACTGCCACAAGTCCATACATTTTCACTTGGGAGGAGATGCTCCGGGGAGACTTGCCCAAGACTGCCACAAGTACATACATTATCACATGGGAGGAGATGCCCCGGGACACTTGCCCAAGACTGCCACAAGTCCATACATTCTCATTTGGGAGGAGATGCCCCGAGGAGACTTGCCCAATACTGCCACAAGTACTTACATTCTCACTTGGGAGGAGATGCCCCGGGGAGACTTGCCCAAGACTGCCACAAGTCCATACATTTTCACTTGGAAGGAGATGCCCCGGGGAGACTTGCCCAAGACTGCCACAAGTCCATACATTCTTACTTGTGAGGACATGCCCCAAGTGAGACTTGCCCAAGTCTGCCACAAGTACATACCTTATCACTTGGGAGGAGATGCCCCGGGGAGACTTGCCCAAGTCTGCCACATGTCCATACATTCTCACTTGGGAGGAGATGCCCCGGGGAGATTTGCCCAAGACTGCCACAAGTCCATACAGTCTCACTTGGGAGGAGATGCCCCGGGAAGACTTGCCCAAGACTGCCACAAGTTTATACATTCTCACTTGGGAGGAGATGCTCCGGGGAGACTTGCCCAAGACTGCCACAAGTCCATACATTCTCACTTGGGAGGAGATGCTCCGGGGAGACTTGCCCAAGACTGCCACAAGTACATACATTATCACTTGGGAGGAGATGCCCCGGGAGACTTGCTCAAGACTGCCACAAGTCCATACATTCTCACTTGGGAGAAGATGCCCCTAGGAGACTTGCCCAAGGCTGCCACAAGTACATACATTCTCACTTGGGAGGAGATGCCCCGGGGAGACTTGCCCAAGACTGCTACAAGTCCATACATTCTCACTTGGGAGGAGATGCCCCGGGGAGACTTGCCCAAGACTGCCACAAGTCCATACATTCTCACTTGGGAGGAGATGCTCCGGGGAGACTTGCCCAATACTGCCACAAGTACTTACATTATCACTTGCAAGGAGATGCCCCGGGAGACTTGCCCAAGACTGCCACCAATCCATACATTATCACTTGGGAGGAGATGCCCTGGGGAGACTTGCCCATGACTGCCACAAATACATACATTCTCACTTGGGTGGAGATGCCCCGGGGAGACTTGCCCAAGACTGCCACAAGAACATACATTATCACTTGGGAGGAGATGCTTCGGGGAGACTTGCCCAAGAATGCCACTAGTCCATACATTCTCACTTGGGAGGAGATGCCCCGGGGAGACTTGCCCAAGACTGACATAAGTCCATACATTCTCACTTGGGAGGAGATGCCCCTAGGAGACTTGCCCAAGACTGCCACAAGTACATACATTATCACTTGGGAGGAGATGCCCCGGGAGACTTGCCCAAAACTGACACCAATCCATACATTTTCACTTGGGAGGAGATGCCCCGGGGAGACTTGCCCAAGACTGCCATAAATACATACATTCTCACTTGGAAGGAGATGCTCCGGGGAGACTTGCCCAAGACTGCCACAAGTACATACATTCTCACTTGGGAGGAGATGCCCCGGGGAGACTTGCCCAAGACTGCCGCAAGTACTTACATTATCACTTGGGAGGAGATGCCCCGGGAGACTTGCCCAAGACTGCCACAAGTCCATACAGTCTCACTTGGGAGGAGATGCCCCGGGGAGACTTGCCCAAGACTTATACAAGTACATACATTCTCACTTGGGAGGACATGCCCCGGGAGACTTGCCCAAGACTGCCACAAGTCCATACAGTCTCACTTGGGAGGAGATGCCCCGGGAAGACTTGCCCAAGACTGCCACAAATACATACATTCTCACTCTGGAGGAGATGCTCCAGGGAGACTTGCCCAAGACTGCCACAAGTACATACATTATCACATGGGAGGAGATGCCCCGGGACACTTGCCCAAAACTGCCACAAGTCCATACATTCTCACTTGGGAGGAGATGCCCCGAGGAGACTTGCCCAATACTGCCACAAGTACTTACATTATCACTTGGGAGGAGATTCCCCGGGAGACTTGCCCAAGACTGCTACAAGTCCATACATGCTCACTTGGGAGGACATGCCCCAAGGAAACTTGCCCAAGACTGCCAAAAGTACATACCTTTTCACTTGGGAGGAGATGCTCCGGGGAGACTTGCCCAAGTCTGCCACAAGTCCATACATTCTCACTGAAGAGGAGATGCCCCGGGGAGACTTGCCCAAGACTGCCACAAGTCCATACATTCTCACTTGGGAGGAGATGCTCCGAGGAGACTTGCCCAAGACTGCCAGAAGTACATACATTATCACTTGGGAGGAGATGCCCCGGGAGACTTGCCCAAGACTGCCACAAGTCCATACATTCTCACTTGGGAGGAGATGCCCCTAGGAGACTTGCCCAAGACTGCCACAAATACATACATTCTCACTTGGGAGGACATGCCCCAAGGAGACTTGCCCAAGAATGCCACAAGTACATACATTCTTACTTGAGAGGAGATGCCCCGGGAGACATGCCCAAGACTGCCACAAGTCCATACAGTCTCACTTGGGAGGAGATGCCATAGGGAAGACTTGCCCAAGACTGCCACAAATACATACATTCTCACTTGGGAGGACATGCCCCAAGGAGACTTGCCCAAGAATGCCACAAGTACATACATTCTTACTTGAGAGGAGATGCCCCGGGGAGACTTGCCCAAGACTGCCACAAGTCCATACATTCTTACTTGGGAGGAGATGCCCCGGGGCGACTTGCCCAAGACTGCCACAAGTACATACATTATCACATGGGAGGAGATGCCCCGGGACACTTGCCCAAGACTGCCACAAGTCCATACATTCTCACTTGGGAGAAGATGCCCCGAGGAGACTTGCCCAATACTGCCACATGTCCATACATTCTCACTTGGGAGGAGATGCCCCGGGGAGATTTGCCCAAGACTGCCACAAGTCCATACAGTCTCACTTGGGAGGAGATGCCCCGGGGAGATTTGCCCAAGACTGCCATAAGTCCATACAGTCTCACTTGGGAGGAGATGCCCCGGGGAGACTTGCCCAAGTCTGCCACATGTCCATACATTCTCACTTGGGAGGAGATGCTTCGGGGAGATTTGCCCAAGACTGCCACAAGTCCATACAGTCTCACTTGGGAGGAGATGCCCCGGGGAGATTTGCCCAAGTCTGCCACATGTCCATACATTCTCACTTGGGAGGAGATGCCCCGGGGAGATTTGCCCAAGACTGCCACAAGTCCATACAGTCTCACTTGGGAGGAGATGCCCCGGGGAGATTTGCCCAAGACTGCCACAAGTCCATACAGTCTCACTTGGGAGGAGATGCCCCGGGGAGATTTGCCCAAGACTGCCACAAGTCCATACATTCATACTTGGGAGGAGATGCCCCGGGGCGACTTGCCCAAAACTGCCACAAGTACATACATTATCACATGGGAGGAGATGCCCCGGGACACTTGCCCAAGACTGCCACAAGTCCATACATTCTCACTTGGGAGAAGATGCCCCGAGGAGACTTGCCCAATACTGCCACATGTCCATACATTCTCACTAGGGAGGAGATGCCCCGGGGAGATTTGCCCAAGACTGCCACAAGTCCATACAGTCTCACTTGGGAGGAGATGCCCCGGGGAGATTTGCCCAAGACTGCCATAAGTCCATACAGTCTCACTTGGGAGGAGATGCCCCGGGGAGACTTGCCCAAGTCTGCCACATGTCCATACATTCTCACTTGGGAGGAGATGCCCCGGGGAGATTTGCCCAAGACTGCCACAAGTCCATACAGTCTCACTTGGGAGGAGATGCCCCGGGGAGATTTGCCCAAGACTGCCATAAGTCCATACAGTCTCACTTGGGAGGAGATGCCCCGGGAAGACTTGCCCAAGACTGCCACATGTCCATACATTCTCACTTGGGAGGAGATGCCCCAAGTGAGACTTGCCCAAGACTGCCACAAGTACATACCTTATCACTTGGGAGGAGATGCCCCGGGGAGACTTGCCCAAGTCTGCCACATGTCCATACATTCTCACTTGGGAGGAGATGCCCCGGGGAGATTTGCCCAAGACTGCCACAAGTCCATACAGTCTCACTTGGGAGGAGATGCCCCGGGGAGATTTGCCCAAGACTGCCATAAGTCTATACAGTCTCACTTGGGAGGAGATGCCCCGGGAAGACTTGCCCAAGACTGCCACAAGTTCATACATTCTCACTTGGGAGGAGATGCCCCGGGGAGACTTGCCCAAGACTGCCACAAGTTCATACATTCTCACTTGGGAGGAGATGCCCCGGGAGACTTGCACAAGACTGCCACAAGTCCATACATTCTCACTTGGGAATAGATGCCCCGGGGAGACTTGCCCAAGACTGCCACAAGTTCATACATTCTCACTTGGGAGGAGATGTCCCGGGGAGACTTGCCCAAGACTGCCACAAGTTCATACATTCTCACTTGGGAGAAGATGCCCCGGGAGACTTGCACAAGACTGCCACAAGTCCATACATTCTCACTTGGGAATAGATGCCCCGGGGAGACTTGCCCAAGACTGCCACAAGTTCATACATTCTCCCTTGGGAGGAGATGCCCCGGGGAGACTTGCCCAAGTCTGCCACAAGTCCATACATTCTCACTTGGGAGGAGATGCCCCGGGGAGACTTGCCCAAGACTGCCACAAGTTCATACATTCTCACTTGGGAGGAGATGCCCCGGGAGACTTGCCCAAGACTGCCACAAGTCTATACATTCTCACTTGGGAGGACATGCCCCAAGGAGACTTGCCCAAGACTGCCACAAGTACATACCTTATCACTTGGGATGAGATGCTCCGGGGAGACTTGCCCAAGTCTGCCACAAGTCCATACATTCTCACTTAGGAGGAGATGCCCCGGGGAGACTTGCCCAAGACTGCCACAAGTCCATACAGTCTCACTTGGGAGGAGATGCCCCAGGGAGACTTGCCCAAGACTTCTACAAGTACATACATTCTCACTTGGGAGGAGATGCCCCGGGAGACTTGCCCAAGACTGCCACAAGTCCATACAGTCTCACTTGGGAGGAGATGCCCCGGGAAGACTTGCCCAAGACTGCCACAAATACATACATTCTCCCTTGGGAGAAGATGCACCGGGGAGACTTTCCCAAGACTGCCACAAGTCCAATGCATTCTCACTTGGAAGGAGATGCCCCGGGAGACTTGCCCAAGACTGCCACAAGTCCATACAGTCTCACTTGGGAGGAGATGCCCCGGAAAGACTTGCCCAAGACTGCCACAAGTCCATACGTTCTCACTTGGAAGGAGATGCCCAGGGGAGACTTGCCCGAAACTGCCACAAGTCCATACAGTCTCACTTGGGAGGAGATGCCCCGGGGAGACTAGCCCAAGACTGCCACAAGTCCATACATTTTCACTTGGGAGGAGATGCTCCGGGGAGACTTGCCCAAGACTGCCACAAGTACATACATTATCACATGGGAGGAGATGCCCCGGGACACTTGCCCAAGACTGCCACAAGTCCATACATTCTCATTTGGGAGGAGATGCCCCGAGGAGACTTGCCCAATACTGCCACAAGTACTTACATTCTCACTTGGGAGGAGATGCCCCGGGGAGACTTGCCCAAGACTGCCACAAGTCCATACATTTTCACTTGGAAGGAGATGCCCCGGGGAGACTTGCCCAAGACTGCCACAAGTCCATACATTCTTACTTGTGAGGACATGCCCCAAGTGAGACTTGCCCAAGTCTGCCACAAGTACATACCTTATCACTTGGGAGGAGATGCCCCGGGGAGACTTGCTCAAGTCTGCCACATGTCCATACATTCTCACTTGGGAGGAGATGCCCCGGGGAGATTTGCCCAAGACTGCCACAAGTCCATACAGTCTCACTTGGGAGGAGATGCCCCGGGAAGACTTGCCCAAGACTGCCACAAGTTCATACATTCTCACTTGGGAGGAGATGCCCCGGGGAGACTTGCCCAAGACTGCCACAAGTTTATACATTCTCACTTGGGAGGAGATGCCCCGGGAGACTTGCACAAGACTGCCACAAGTTCATACATTCTCACTTGGGAATAGATGCCCCGGGGAGACTTGCCCAAGACTGCCACAAGTCCATACAGTCTCACTTGGGAGGACATGCCCCAAGGAGACTTGCCCAAGACTGCCACAAGTACATACCTTATCACTTGGGATGAGATGCTCCGGGGAGACTTGCCCAAGTCTGCCACAAGTCCATACATTCTCACTTAGGAGGAGATGCCCCAGGGAGACTTGCCCAAGACTGCCACAAGTCCATACATTCTTACTTGTGAGGACATGCCCCAAGTGAGACTTGCCCAAGACTGCCACAAGTACATACCTTATCACTTGGGAGGAGATGCCCCGGGGAGACTTGCCCAAGTCTGCCACATGTCCATACATTCTCACTTGGGAGGAGATGCCCCGGGGAGATTTGCCCAAGACTGCCACAAGTCCATACAGTCTCACTTGGGAGGAGATGCCCCGGGGAGATTTGCCCAAGACTGCCATAAGTCTATACAGTCTCACTTGGGAGGAGATGCCCCGGGAAGACTTGCCCAAGACTGCCACAAGTTCATACATTCTCACTTGGGAGGAGATGCCCCGGGGAGACTTGCCCAAGACTGCCACAAGTTCATACATTCTCACTTGGGAGGAGATGCCCCGGGAGACTTGCACAAGACTGCCACAAGTCCATACATTCTCACTTGGGAATAGATGCCCCGGGGAGACTTGCCCAAGACTGCCACAAGTTCATACATTCTCACTTGGGAGGAGATGTCCCGGGGAGACTTGCCCAAGACTGCCACAAGTTCATACATTCTCACTTGGGAGAAGATGCCCCGGGAGACTTGCACAAGACTGCCACAAGTCCATACATTCTCACTTGGGAATAGATGCCCCGGGGAGACTTGCCCAAGACTGCCACAAGTTCATACATTCTCCCTTGGGAGGAGATGCCCCGGGGAGACTTGCCCAAGTCTGCCACAAGTCCATACATTCTCACTTGGGAGGAGATGCCCCGGGGAGACTTGCCCAAGACTGACACCAATCCATACATTTTCACTGAAGAGGAGATGCCCCGGGGAGACTTGCCTAAGACTGCCACAAGTACATACCTTATCACTTGGGAGAAGATGCCCCGGGGAGACTTGCCCAAGTCTGCCACAAGTCCATACATTCTCACTTGGAAGGAGATGCCCAGGGGAGACTTGCCCGAAACTGCCACAAGTCCATACAGTCTCACTTGGGAGAAGATGCCCCGGGGAGACTTGCCCAAGACTGCCACAAGTCCATACAGTCTCACTTGGGAGGACATGCCCCAAGGAGACTTGCCCAAGACTGCCACAAGTACATACCTTATCACTTGGGATGAGATGCTCCGGGGAGACTTGCCCAAGTCTGCCACAAGTCCATACATTCTCACTTAGGAGGAGATGCCCCAGGGAGACTTGCCCAAGACTGCCACAAGTCCATACATTCTTACTTGTGAGGACATGCCCCAAGTGAGACTTGCCCAAGACTGCCACAAGTACATACCTTATCACTTGGGAGGAGATGCCCCGGGGAGACTTGCCCAAGTCTGCCACATGTCCATACATTCTCACTTGGGAGGAGATGCCCCGGGGAGATTTGCCCAAGACTGCCACAAGTCCATACAGTCTCACTTGGGAGGAGATGCCCCGGGGAGATTTGCCCAAGACTGCCATAAGTCTATACAGTCTCACTTGGGAGGAGATGCCCCGGGAAGACTTGCCCAAGACTGCCACAAGTTCATACATTCTCACTTGGGAGGAGATGCCCCGGGGAGACTTGCCCAAGACTGCCACAAGTTCATACATTCTCACTTGGGAGGAGATGCCCCGGGAGACTTGCACAAGACTGCCACAAGTCCATACATTCTCACTTGGGAATAGATGCCCCGGGGAGACTTGCCCAAGACTGCCACAAGTTCATACATTCTCACTTGGGAGGAGATGTCCCGGGGAGACTTGCCCAAGACTGCCACAAGTTCATACATTCTCACTTGGGAGAAGATGCCCCGGGAGACTTGCACAAGACTGCCACAAGTCCATACATTCTCACTTGGGAATAGATGCCCCGGGGAGACTTGCCCAAGACTGCCACAAGTTCATACATTCTCCCTTGGGAGGAGATGCCCCGGGGAGACTTGCCCAAGTCTGCCACAAGTCCATACATTCTCACTTGGGAGGAGATGCCCCGGGGAGACTTGCCCAAGACTGCCACAAGTTCATACATTCTCACTTGGGAGGAGATGCCCCGGGAGACTTGCCCAAGACTGCCACAAGTCTATACATTCTCACTTGGGAGGACATGCCCCAAGGAGACTTGCCCAAGACTGCCACAAGTACATACCTTATCACTTGGGATGAGATGCTCCGGGGAGACTTGCCCAAGTCTGCCACAAGTCCATACATTCTCACTTAGGAGGAGATGCCCCGGGGAGACTTGCCCAAGACTGCCACAAGTCCATACAGTCTCACTTGGGAGGAGATGCCCCAGGGAGACTTGCCCAAGACTTCTACAAGTACATACATTCTCACTTGGGAGGAGATGCCCCGGGAGACTTGCCCAAGACTGCCACAAGTCCATACAGTCTCACTTGGGAGGAGATGCCCCGGGAAGACTTGCCCAAGACTGCCACAAATACATACATTCTCCCTTGGGAGAAGATGCACCGGGGAGACTTTCCCAAGACTGCCACAAGTCCAATGCATTCTCACTTGGAAGGAGATGCCCCGGGAGACTTGCCCAAGACTGCCACAAGTCCATACAGTCTCACTTGGGAGGAGATGCCCCGGGAAGACTTGCCCAAGACTGCCACAAGTCCATACGTTCTCACTTGGAAGGAGATGCCCAGGGGAGACTTGCCCGAAACTGCCACAAGTCCATACAGTCTCACTTGGGAGGAGATGCCCCGGGGAGACTAGCCCAAGACTGCCACAAGTCCATACATTTTCACTTGGGAGGAGATGCTCCGGGGAGACTTGCCCAAGACTGCCACAAGTACATACATTATCACATGGGAGGAGATGCCCCGGGACACTTGCCCAAGACTGCCACAAGTCCATACATTCTCATTTGGGAGGAGATGCCCCGAGGAGACTTGCCCAATACTGCCACAAGTACTTACATTCTCACTTGGGAGGAGATGCCCCGGGGAGACTTGCCCAAGACTGCCACAAGTCCATACATTTTCACTTGGAAGGAGATGCCCCGGGGAGACTTGCCCAAGACTGCCACAAGTCCATACATTCTTACTTGTGAGGACATGCCCCAAGTGAGACTTGCCCAAGTCTGCCACAAGTACATACCTTATCACTTGGGAGGAGATGCCCCGGGGAGACTTGCCCAAGTCTGCCACATGTCCATACATTCTCACTTGGGAGGAGATGCCCCGGGGAGATTTGCCCAAGACTGCCACAAGTCCATACAGTCTCACTTGGGAGGAGATGCCCCGGGAAGACTTGCCCAAGACTGCCACAAGTTCATACATTCTCACTTGGGAGGAGATGCCCCGGGGAGACTTGCCCAAGACTGCCACAAGTTTATACATTCTCACTTGGGAGGAGATGCCCCGGGAGACTTGCACAAGACTGCCACAAGTTCATACATTCTCACTTGGGAATAGATGCCCCGGGGAGACTTGCCCAAGACTGCCACAAGTCCATACAGTCTCACTTGGGAGGACATGCCCCAAGGAGACTTGCCCAAGACTGCCACAAGTACATACCTTATCACTTGGGATGAGATGCTCCGGGGAGACTTGCCCAAGTCTGCCACAAGTCCATACATTCTCACTTAGGAGGAGATGCCCCAGGGAGACTTGCCCAAGACTGCCACAAGTCCATACATTCTTACTTGTGAGGACATGCCCCAAGTGAGACTTGCCCAAGACTGCCACAAGTACATACCTTATCACTTGGGAGGAGATGCCCCGGGGAGACTTGCCCAAGTCTGCCACATGTCCATACATTCTCACTTGGGAGGAGATGCCCCGGGGAGATTTGCCCAAGACTGCCACAAGTCCATACAGTCTCACTTGGGAGGAGATGCCCCGGGAAGACTTGCCCAAGACTGCCACAAGTTCATACATTCTCACTTGGGAGGAGATGCCCCGGGGAGACTTGCCCAAGACTGCCACAAGTTCATACATTCTCACTTGGGAGGAGATGCCCCGGGAGACTTGCACAAGACTGCCACAAGTCCATACATGCTCACTTAGGAATAGATGCCCCGGGGAGACTTGCCCGAGACTGCCAAAAGTACATACCTTTTCACTTGGGAGGAGATGCTCCGGGGAGACTTGCCCAAGTCTGCCACAAGTCCATACATTCTCACTGAAGAGGAGATGCCCCGGGGAGACTTGCCCAAGACTGCCACAAGTCCATACATTCTCACTTGGGAGGAGATGCTCCGGGGAGACTTGCCCAAGACTGCCAGAAGTACATACATTATCAGTTGGGAGGAGATGCCCCGGGAGACTTGCCCAAGACTGCCACAAGTCCATACATTCTCACTTGGGAGGAGATGCCCCTAGGAGACTTGCCCAAGACTGCCACAAGTACATACATTATCACTTGGGAGGAGATGCCCCGGGAGACTTGCCCAAGACTGACACCAATCCATACATTTTCACTGAAGAGGAGATGCCCCGGGGAGACTTGCCTAAGACTGCCACAAGTACATACCTTATCACTTGGGAGAAGATGCCCCGGGGAGACTTGCCCAAGTCTGCCACAAGTCCATACATTCTCACTTGGAAGGAGATGCCCAGGGGAGACTTGCCCGAAACTGCCACAAGTCCATACAGTCTCACTTGGGAGGAGATGCCCCGGGGAGACTAGCCCAAGACTGCCACAAGTCCATACAGTCTCACTTGGGAGGAGATGCCCCGGGGAGATTTGCCCAAGTCTGCCACATGTCCATACATTCTCACTTGGGAGGAGATGCCCCGGGGAGATTTGCCCAAGACTGCCACAAGTCCATACAGTCTCACTTGGGAGGAGATGCCCTGGGGAGATTTGCCCAAGACTGCCACAAGTCCATACAGTCTCACTTGGGAGGAGATGCCCCGGGGAGATTTGCCCAAGACTGCCACAAGTCCATACATTCTTACTTGGGAGGAGATGCCCCGGGGCGACTTGCCCAAGACTGCCACAAGTACATACATTATCACATGGGAGGAGATGCCCCGGGACACTTGCCCAAGACTGCCACAAGTCCATACATTCTCACTTGGGAGAAGATGCCCCGAGGAGACTTGCCCAATACTGCCACATGTCCATACATTCTCACTAGGGAGGAGATGCCCCGGGGAGATTTGCCCAAGACTGCCACAAGTCCATACAGTCTCACTTGGGAGGAGATGCCCCGGGGAGATTTGCCCAAGACTGCCATAAGTCCATACAGTCTCACTTGGGAGGAGATACCCCGGGGAGACTTGCCCAAGTCTGCCACATGTCCATACATTCTCACTTGGGAGGAGATGCCCCGGGGAGATTTGCCCAAGACTGCCACAAGTCCATACAGTCTCACTTGGGAGGAGATGCCCCGGGGAGATTTGCCCAAGACTGCCATAAGTCCATACAGTCTCACTTGGGAGGAGATGCCCCGGGAAGACTTGCCCAAGACTGCCACATGTCCATACATTCTCACTTGGGAGGAGATGCCCCAAGTGAGACTTGCCCAAGACTGCCACAAGTACATACCTTATCACTTGGGAGGAGATGCCCCGGGGAGACTTGCCCGAAACTGCCACAAGTCCATACAGTCTCACTTGGGAGGAGATGCCCCGGGGAGACTAGCCCAAGACTGCCACAAGTCCATACATTTTCACTTGGGAGGAGATGCTCCGGGGAGACTTGCCCAAGACTGCCACAAGTACATACATTATCACATGGGAGGAGATGCCCCGGGACACTTGCCCAAGACTGCCACAAGTCCATACATTCTCATTTGGGAGGAGATGCCCCGAGGAGACTTGCCCAATACTGCCACAAGTACTTACATTCTCACTTGGGAGGAGATGCCCCGGGGAGACTTGCCCAAGACTGCCACAAGTCCATACATTTTCACTTGGAAGGAGATGCCCCGGGGAGACTTGCCCAAGACTGCCACAAGTACATACATTATCACATGGGAGGAGATGCCCCGGGACACTTGCCCAAGACTGCCACAAGTCCATACATTCTCATTTGGGAGGAGATGCCCCGAGGAGACTTGCCCAATACTGCCACAAGTACTTACATTCTCACTTGGGAGGAGATGCCCCGGGGAGATTTGCCCAAGACTGCCACAAGTCCATACAGTCTCACTTGGGAGGAGATGCCCCGGGAAGACTTGCCCAAGACTGCCACAAGTTCATACATTCTCACTTGGGAGGAGATGCCCCGGGGAGACTTGCCCAAGACTGCCACAAGTTTATACATTCTCACTTGGGAGGAGATGCCCCGGGAGACTTGCACAAGACTGCCACAAGTTCATACATTCTCACTTGGGAATAGATGCCCCGGGGAGACTTGCCCAAGACTGCCACAAGTCCATACAGTCTCACTTGGGAGGACATGCCCCAAGGAGACTTGCCCAAGACTGCCACAAGTACATACCTTATCACTTGGGATGAGATGCTCCGGGGAGACTTGCCCAAGTCTGCCACAAGTCCATACATTCTCACTTAGGAGGAGATGCCCCAGGGACACTTGCCCAAGACTGCCACAAGTCCATACATTCTTACTTGTGAGGACATGCCCCAAGTGAGACTTGCCCAAGACTGCCACAAGTACATACCTTATCACTTGGGAGGAGATGCCCCGGGGAGACTTGCCCAAGTCTGCCACATGTCCATACATTCTCACTTGGGAGGAGATGCCCCGGGGAGATTTGCCCAAGACTGCCACAAGTCCATAGAGTCTCACTTGGGAGGAGATGCCCCGGGAAGACTTGCCCAAGACTGCCACAAGTTCATACATTCTCACTTGGGAGGAGATGCCCCGGGGAGACTTGCCCAAGACTGCCACAAGTTCATACATTCTCACTTGGGAGGAGATGCCCCGGGAGACTTGCACAAGACTGCCACAAGTCCATACATGCTCACTTGGGAATAGATGCCCCGGGGAGACTTGCCCGAGACTGCCAAAAGTACATACCTTTTCACTTGGGAGGAGATGCTCCGGGGAGACTTGCCCAAGTCTGCCACAAGTCCATACATTCTCACTGAAGAGGAGATGCCCCGGGGAGACTTGCCCAAGACTGCCACAAGTCCATACATTCTCACTTGGGAGGAGATGCTCCGGGGAGACTTGCCCAAGACTGCCAGAAGTACATACATTATCAGTTGGGAGGAGATGCCCCGGGAGACTTGCCCAAGACTGCCACAAGTCCATACATTCTCACTTGGGAGGAGATGCCCCTAGGAGACTTGCCCAAGACTGCCACAAGTACATACATTATCACTTGGGAGGAGATGCCCCGGGAGACTTGCCCAAGACTGACACCAATCCATACATTTTCACTGAAGAGGAGATGCCCCGGGGAGACTTGCCTAAGACTGCCACAAGTACATACCTTATCACTTGGGAGAAGATGCCCCGGGGAGACTTGCCCAAGTCTGCCACAAGTCCATACATTCTCACTTGGAAGGAGATGCCCAGGGGAGACTTGCCCGAAACTGCCACAAGTCCATACAGTCTCACTTGGGAGGAGATGCCCCGGGGAGACTAGCCCAAGACTGCCACAAGTCCATACAGTCTCACTTGGGAGGAGATGCCCCGGGGAGATTTGCCCAAGTCTGCCACATGTCCATACATTCTCACTTGGGAGGAGATGCCCCGGGGAGATTTGCCCAAGACTGCCACAAGTCCATACAGTCTCACTTGGGAGGAGATGCCCCGGGGAGATTTGCCCAAGACTGCCACAAGTCCATACAGTCTCACTTGGGAGGAGATGCCCCGGGGAGATTTGCCCAAGACTGCCACAAGTCCATACATTCTTACTTGGGAGGAGATGCCCCGGGGCGACTTGCCCAAGACTGCCACAAGTACATACATTATCACATGGGAGGAGATGCCCCGGGACACTTGCCCAAGACTGCCACAAGTCCATACATTCTCACTTGGGAGAAGATGCCCCGAGGAGACTTGCCCAATACTGCCACATGTCCATACATTCTCACTAGGGAGGAGATGCCCCGGGGAGATTTGCCCATGACTGCCACAAGTCCATACAGTCTCACTTGGGAGGAGATGCCCCGGGGAGATTTGCCCAAGACTGCCATAAGTCCATACAGTCTCACTTGGGAGGAGATGCCCCGGGGAGACTTGCCCAAGTCTGCCACATGTCCATACATTCTCACTTGGGAGGAGATGCCCCGGGGAGATTTGCCCAAGACTGCCACAAGTCCATACAGTCTCACTTGGGAGGAGATGCCCCGGGGAGATTTGCCCAAGACGGCCATAAGTCCATACAGTCTCACTTGGGAGGAGATGCCCCGGGAAGACTTGCCCAAGACTGCCACATGTCCATACATTCTCACTTGGGAGGAGATGCCCCAAGTGAGACTTGCCCAAGACTGCCACAAGTACATACCTTATCACTTGGGAGGAGATGCCCCGGGGAGACTTGCCCAAGTCTGCCACATGTCCATACATTCTCACTTGGGAGGAGATGCCCCGGGGAGATTTGCCCAAGACTGCCACAAGTCCATACAGTCTCACTTGGGAGGAGATGCCCCGGGGAGATTTGCCCAAGACTGCCATAAGTCTATACAGTCTCACTTGGGAGGAGATGCCCCGGGAAGACTTGCCTAAGACTGCCACAAGTTCATACATTCTCACTTGGGAGGAGATGCCCCGGGGAGACTTGCCCAAGACTGCCACAAGTTCATACATTCTCACTTGGGAGGAGATGCCCCGGGAGACTTGCACAAGACTGCCACAAGTCCATACATTCTCACTTGGGAATAGATGCCCCGGGGAGACTTGCCCAAGACTGCCACAAGTTCATACATTCTCACTTGGGAGGAGATGTCCCGGGGAGACTTGCCCAAGACTGCCACAAGTTCATACATTCTCACTTGGGAGAAGATGCCCCGGGAGACTTGCACAAGACTGCCACAAGTCCATACATTCTCACTTGGGAATAGATGCCCCGGGGAGACTTGCCCAAGACTGCCACAAGTTCATACATTCTCCCTTGGGAGGAGATGCCCCGGGGAGACTTGCCCAAGTCTGCCACAAGTCCATACATTCTCACTTGGGAGGAGATGCCCCGGGGAGACTTACCCAAGACTGCCACAAGTTCATACATTCTCACTTGGGAGGAGATGCCCCGGGAGACTTGCCCAAGACTGCCACAAGTCTATACATTCTCACTTGGGAGGACATGCCCCAAAGAGACTTGCCCAAGACTGCCACAAGTACATACCTTATCACTTGGGATGAGATGCTCCGGGGAGACTTGCCCAAGTCTGCCACAAGTCCATACATTCTCACTTAGGAGGAGATGCCCCGGGGAGACTTGCCCAAGACTGCCACAAGTCCATACAGTCTCACTTGGGAGGAGATGCCCCAGGGAGACTTGCCCAAGACTTCTACAAGTACATACATTCTCACTTGGGAGGAGATGCCCCGGGAGACTTGCCCAAGACTGCCACAAGTCCATACAGTCTCACTTGGGAGGAGATGCCCCGGGAAGACTTGCCCAAGACTGCCACAAATACATACATTCTCCCTTGGGAGAAGATGCACCGGGGAGACTTTCCCAAGACTGCCACAAGTCCAATGCATTCTCACTTGGAAGGAGATGCCCCGGGAGACTTGCCCAAGACTGCCACAAGTCCATACAGTCTCACTTGGGAGGAGATGCCCCGGGAAGACTTGCCCAAGACTGCCACAAGTCCATACGTTCTCACTTGGAAGGAGATGCCCAGGGGAGACTTGCCCGAAACTGCCACAAGTCCATACAGTCTCACTTGGGAGGAGATGCCCCGGGGAGACTAGCCCAAGACTGCCACAAGTCCATACATTTTCACTTGGGAGGAGATGCTCCGGGGAGACTTGCCCAAGACTGCCACAAGTACATACATTATCACATGGGAGGAGATGCCCCGGGACACTTGCCCAAGACTGCCACAAGTCCATACATTCTCACTTGGGAGGAGATGCCCCGAGGAGACTTGCCCAATACTGCCACAAGTACTTACATTCTCACTTGGGAGGAGATGCCCCGGGGAGACTTGCCCAAGACTGCCACAAGTCCATACATTTTCACTTGGAAGGAGATGCCCCGGGGAGACTTGCCCAAGACTGCCACAAGTCCATACATTCTTACTTGTGAGGACATGCCCCAAGTGAGACTTGCCCAAGTCTGCCACAAGTACATACCTTATCACTTGGGAGGAGATGCCCCGGGGAGACTTGCCCAAGTCTGCCACATGTCCATACATTCTCACTTGGGAGGAGATGCCCCGGGGAGATTTGCCCAAGACTGCCACAAGTCCATACAGTCTCACTTGGGAGGAGATGCCCCGGGAAGACTTGCCCAAGACTGCCACAAGTTCATACATTCTCACTTGGGAGGAGATGCCCCGGGGAGACTTGCCCAAGACTGCCACAAGTTTATACATTCTCACTTGGGGGGAGATGCCCCGGGAGACTTGCACAAGACTGCCACAAGTTCATACATTCTCACTTGGGAATAGATGCCCCGGGGAGACTTGCCCAAGACTGCCACAAGTCCATACAGTCTCACTTGGGAGGACATGCCCCAAGGAGACTTGCCCAAGACTGCCACAAGTACATACCTTATCACTTGGGATGAGATGCTCCGGGGAGACTTGCCCAAGTCTGCCACAAGTCCATACATTCTCACTTAGGAGGAGATGCCCCAGGGAGACTTGCCCAAGACTGCCACAAGTCCATACATTCTTACTTGTGAGGACATGCCCCAAGTGAGACTTGCCCAAGACTGCCACAAGTACATACCTTATCACTTGGGAGGAGATGCCCCGGGGAGACTTGCCCAAGTCTGCCACATGTCCATACATTCTCACTTGGGAGGAGATGCCCCGGGGAGATTTGCCCAAGACTGCTACAAGTCCATACAGTCTCACTTGGGAGGAGATGCCCCGGGAAGACTTGCCCAAGACTGCCACAAGTCCATACATGCTCACTTGGGAATAGATGCCCCGGGGAGACTTGCCCGAGACTGCCAAAAGTACATACCTTTTCACTTGGGAGGAGATGCTCCGGGGAGACTTGCCCAAGTCTGCCACAAGTCCATACATTCTCACTGAAGAGGAGATGCCCCGGGGAGACTTGCCCAAGACTGCCACAAGTCCATACATTCTCACTTGGGAGGAGATGCTCCGGGGAGACTTGCCCAAGACTGCCAGAAGTACATACATTATCACTTGGGAGGAGATGCCCCGGGAGACTTGCCCAAGACTGCCACAAGTCCATACATTCTCACTTGGGAGGAGATGCCCCTAGGAGACTTGCCCAAGACTGCCACAAGTACATACATTATCACTTGGGAGGAGATGCCCCGGGAGACTTGCCCAAGACTGACACCAATCCATACATTTTCACTGAAGAGGAGATGCCCCGGGGAGACTTGCCTAAGACTGCCACAAGTACATACCTTATCACTTGGGAGAAGATGCCCCGGGGAGACTTGCCCAAGTCTGCCACAAGTCCATACATTCTCACTTGGAAGGAGATGCCCAGGGGAGACTTGCCCGAAACTGCCACAAGTCCATACAGTCTCACTTGGGAGGAGATGCCCCGGGGAGACTAGCCCAAGACTGCCACAAGTCCATACATTCTCACTTGGGAGGAGATGCTCCGGGGAGACTTGCCCAAGACTGCCACAAGTACATACATTATCACATAGAAGGAGATGCCCCGGGACACTTGCCCAAGACTGCCACAAGTCCATACATTTTCACTTGGAAGGAGATGCCCCGGGGAGACTTGCCCAAGACTGCCACAAGTCCATACATTCTTACTTGTGAGGACATGCCCCAAGTGAGACTTGCCCAAGACTGCCACAAGTACATACCTTATCACTTGGGAGGAGATGCCCCGGGGAGACTTGCCCAAGTCTGCCACATGTCCATACATTCTCACTTGGGAGGAGATGCCCCGGGGAGATTTGCCCAAGACTGCCACAAGTCCATACAGTCTCACTTGGGAGGAGATGCCCCGGGGAGACTTGCCCAAGTCTGCCACATGTCCATACATTCTCACTTGGGAGGAGATGCCCCGGGGAGATTTGCCCAAGACTGCTACAAGTCCATACAGTCTCACTTGGGAGCAGATGCCCCGGGGAGATTTGCTTAAGACTGCCACAAGTCTATACAGTCTCACTTGGGAGGAGATGCCCCGGGAAGACTTGCCCAAGACTGCCACAAGTTCATACATTCTCACTTGGGAGGAGATGCCCCGGGGAGACTTGCCCAAGACTGCCACAAGTTCATACATTCTCACTTGGGAGGAGATGCCCCGGGAGACTTGCACAAGACTGCCACAAGTCCATACATTCTCACTTGGGAATAGATGCCCCGGGGAGACTTGCCCAAGACTGCTACAAGTTCATACATTCTCACTTGGGAGGAGATGCCCCGGGGAGACTTGCCCAAGACTGCCACAAGTTCATACATTCTCACTTGGGAGGAGATGCCCCGGGAGACTTGCACAAGACTGCCACAAGTCCATACATTCTCACTTGGGAGGAGATGCCCCGGGAGACTTGCCCAAGACTGCCACAAGTCCATACATTCTCACTTGGGAGGACATGCCCCGGGGAGACTTGCCCAAGTCTGCCACAAGTCCATACATTCTCACTTGGGAGGAGATGCCCCGGGGAGACTTGCCCAAGACTGCTACAAGTTCATACATTCTCACTTGGGAGGAGATGCCCCGGGGAGACTTGCCCAAGACTGCCACAAGTTCATACATTCGCACTTGGGAGGAGATGCCCCGGGAGACTTGCACAAGACTGCCACAAGTCCATACATTCTCACTTGGGAATAGATGCCCCGGGGAGACTTGCCCAAGACTGCCACAAGTTCATACATTCTCCCTTGGGAGAAGATGCCCCGGGGAGACTTGCCCAAGTCTGCCACAAGTCCATACATTCTCACTTGGGAGGAGATGCCCCGGGGAGACTTGCCCAAGACTGCCACAAGTTCATACATTCTCACTTGGGAGGAGATGCCCCGGGAGACTTGCCCAAGACTGCCACAAGTCCATACATTCTCACTTGGGAGGACATGCCCCAAGGAGACTTGCCCAAGACTGCCACAAGTACATACCTTATCACTTGGGATGAGATGCTCCGGGGAGACTTGCCCAAGTCTGCCACAAGTCCATACATTCTCACTTAGGAGGAGATGCCCCGGGGAGACTTGCCCAAGACTGCCACAAGTCCATACAGTCTCACTTGGGAGGAGATGCCCCGGGGAGACTTGCCCAAGACTTCTACAAGTACATACATTCTCACTTGGGAGAAGATGCCCCGGGAGACTTGCCCAAGACTGCCACAAGTCCATACAGTCTCACTTGGGAGGAGATGCCCCGGGAAGACTTGCCCAAGACTGCCACAAATACATACATTCTCCCTTGGGAGAAGATGCACCGGGGAGACTTTCCCAAGACAGCCACAAGTCCAATGCATTCTCACTTGGAAGGAGATGCCCCGGGAGACTTGCCCAAGACTGCCACAAGTCCATACAGTCTCACTTGGGAGGAGATGCCCAGGGGAGACTTGCCCGAAACTGCCACAAGTCCATACAGTCTCACTTGGGAGGAGATGCCCCGGGGAGACTAGCCCAAGACTGCCACAAGTCCATACATTCTCACTTGGGAGGAGATGCTCCGGGGAGACTTGCCCAAGACTGCCACAAGTACATACATTATCACATGGGAGGAGATGCCCCGGGACACTTGCCCAAGACTGCCACAAGTCCATACATTCTCACTTGGGAGGAGATGCCCTGAGGAGACTTGCCCAATACTGCCACAAGTACTTACAGTCTCACTTGGGAGGAGATGCCCCGGGGAGACTAGCCCAAGACTGCCACAAGTCCATACATTCTCACTTGGGAGGAGATGCTCCGGGGAGACTTGCCCAAGACTGCCACAAGTACATACATTATCACATGGAAGGAGATGCCCCGGGACACTTGCCCAAGACTGCCACAAGTCCATACATTCTCACTTGGGAGAAGATGCCCCGAGGAGACTTGCCCAATACTGCCACAAGTACTTACATTCTCACTTGGGAGGAGATGCCCCGGGGAGACTTGCCCAAGACTGCCACAAGTCCATACATTTTCACTTGGAAGGAGATGCCCCGGGGAGACTTGCCCAAGACTGCCACAAGTCCATACATTCTTACTTGTGAGGACATGCCCCAAGTGAGACTTGCCCAAGACTGCCACAAGTACATACCTTATCACTTGGGAGGAGATGCCCCGGGGAGACTTGCCCAAGTCTGCCACATGTCCATACATTCTCACTTGGGAGGAGATGCCCCGGGGAGATTTGCCCAAGACTGCCACAAGTCCATACAGTCTCACTTGGGAGGAGATGCCCCGGGGAGACTTGCCCAAGTCTGCCACATGTCCATACATTCTCACTTGGGAGGAGATGCCCCGGGGAGATTTGCCCAAGACTGCTACAAGTCCATACAGTCTCACTTGGGAGGAGATGCCCCGGGGAGATTTGCTTAAGACTGCCACAAGTCCATACAGTCTCACTTGGGAGGAGATGCCCCGGGAAGACTTGCCCAAGACTGCCACAAGTTCATACATTCTCACTTGGGAGGAGATGCCCCGGGGAGACTTGCCCAAGACTGCCACAAGTTCATACATTCTCACTTGGGAGGAGATGCCCCGGGAGACTTGCACAAGACTGCCACAAGTCCATACATTCTCACTTGGGAATAGATGCCCCGGGGAGACTTGCCCAAGACTGCTACAAGTTCATACATTCTCACTTGGGAGGAGATGCCCCGGGGAGACTTGCCCAAGACTGCCACAAGTTCATACATTCTCACTTGGGAGGAGATGCCCCGGGAGACTTGCACAAGACTGCCACAAGTCCATACATTCTCACTTGGGAATAGATGCCCCGGGGAGACTTGCCCAAGACTGCCACAAGTTCATACATTCTCCCTTGGGAGAAGATGCCCCGGGGAGACTTGCCCAAGTCTGCCACAAGTCCATACATTCTCACTTGGGAGGAGATGCCCCGGGGAGACTTGCCCAAGACTGCCACAAGTTCATACATTCTCACTTGGGAGGAGATGCCCCGGGAGACTTGCCCAAGACTGCCACAAGTCCATACAGTCTCACTTGGGAGGAGATGCCCCGGGAAGACTTGCCCAAGACTGCCACAAATACATACATTCTCCCTTGGGAGAAGATGCACCGGGGAGACTTTCCCAAGACAGCCACAAGTCCAATGCATTCTCACTTGGAAGGAGATGCCCCGGGAGACTTGCCCAAGACTGCCACAAGTCCATACAGTCTCACTTGGGAGGAGATGCCCAGGGGAGACTTGCCCGAAACTGCCACAAGTCCATACAGTCTCACTTGGGAGGAGATGCCCCGGGGAGACTAGCCCAAGACTGCCACAAGTCCATACATTCTCACTTGGGAGGAGATGCTCCGGGGAGACTTGCCCAAGACTGCCACAAGTACATACATTACCACATGGGAGGAGATGCCCCGGGACACTTGCCCAAGACTGCCACAAGTCCATACATTCTCACTTGGGAGGAGATGCCCTGAGGAGACTTGCCCAATACTGCCACAAGTACTTACATTCTCACTTGGGAGGAGATGCCCCGGGGAGACTTGCCCAAGACTGCCACAAGTCCATACATTTTCACTTGGAAGGAGATGCCCCGGGGAGACTTGCCCAAGACTGCCACAAATCCATACATTCTTACTTGTGAGGACATGCCCCAAGTGAGACTTGCCCAAGTCTGCCACAAGTACATACCTTATCACTTGGGAGGAGATGCCTCGGGGAGACTTGCCCAAGTCTGCCACATGTCCATACATTCTCACTTGGGAGGAGATGCCCCGGGGAGATTTGCCCAAGACTGCCACAAGTCCATACAGTCTCACTTGGGAGGAGATGCCCCGGGAAGACTTGCCCAAGACTGCCACAAGTTCATACATTCTCACTTGGGTGGAGATGCCCCGGGGAGACTTGCCCAAGACTGCCACAAGTTTATACATTCTCACTTGGGAGGAGATGCCCCGGGAGACTTGCACAAGACTGCCACAAGTCCATACATTCTCACTTGGGAATAGATGCCCCGGGGAGACTTGCCCAAGACTGCCACAAGTCCATACAGTCTCACTTGGGAGGACATGCCCCAAGGAGACTTGCCCAAGACTGCCACAAGTACATACCTTATCACTTGGGAGGAGATGCCCCGGGGAGATTTGCCCAAGACTGCCACAAGTCCATACAGTCTCACTTGGGAGGAGATGCCCCGGGAAGACTTGCCCAAGACTGCCACAAGTTCATACATTCTCACTTGGGAGGAGATGCCCCGGGGAGACTTGCCCAAGACTGCCACAAGTTCATACATTCTCACTTGGGAGGAGATGCCCCGGGAGACTTGCACAAGACTGCCACAAGTCCATACATGCTCACTTGGGAATAGATGCCCCGGGGAGACTTGCCCGAGACTGCCAAAAGTACATACCTTTTCACTTGGGAGGAGATGCTCCGGGGAGACTTGCCCAAGTCTGCCACAAGTCCATACATTCTCACTGAAGAGGAGATGCCCCGGGGAGACTTGCCCAAGACTGCCACAAGTCCATACATTCTCACTTGGGAGGAGATGCTCCGGGGAGACTTGCCCAAGACTGCCAGAAGTACATACATTATCACTTGGGAGGAGATGCCCCGGGAGACTTGCCCAAGACTGCCACAAGTACATACATTATCACTTGGGAGGAGATGCCCCGGGAGACTTGCCCAAGACTGACACCAATCCATACATTTTCACTGAAGAGGAGATGCCCCGGGGAGACTTGCCTAAGACTGCCACAAGTACATAGCTTATCACTTGGGAGAAGATGCCCCGGGGAGACTTGCCCAAGTCTGCCACAAGTCCATACATTCTCACTTGGAAGGAGATGCCCAGGGGAGACTTGCCCGAAACTGCCACAAGTCCATACAGTCTCACTTGGGAGGAGATGCCCCGGGGAGACTAGCCCAAGACTGCCACAAGTCCATACATTCTCACTTGGGAGGAGATGCTCCGGGGAGACTTGCCCAAGACTGCCACAAGTACATACATTATCACATGGAAGGAGATGCCCCGGGACACTTGCCCAAGACTGCCACAAGTCCATACATTCTCACTTGGGAGAAGATGCCCCGAGGAGACTTGCCCAATACTGCCACAAGTACTTACATTCTCACTTGGGAGGAGATGCCCCGGGGAGACTTGCTCAAGACTGCCACAAGTCCATACATTTTCACTTGGAAGGAGATGCCCCGGGGAGACTTGCCCAAGACTGCCACAAGTCCATACATTCTTACTTGTGAGGACATGCCCCAAGTGAGACTTGCCCAAGACTGCCACAAGTACATACCTTATCACTTGGGAGGAGATGCCCCGGGGAGACTTGCCCAAGTCTGCCACATGTCCATACATTCTCACTTGGGAGGAGATGCCCCGGGGAGATTTGCCCAAGACTGCCACAAGTCCATACAGTCTCACTTGGGAGGAGATGCCCCGGGGAGATTTGCCCAAGACTGCCACAAGTCCATACAGTCTCACTTGGGAGGAGATGCCCCGGGAAGACTTGCCCATGACTGCCACAAGTTCATACATTCTCACTTGGGAGGAGATGCCCCGGGGAGACTTGCCCAAGACTGCCACAAGTTCATACATTCTCACTTGGGAGGAGATGCCCCGGGAGACTTGCACAAGACTGCCACAAGTCCATACATTCTCACTTGGGAATAGATGCCCCGGGGAGACTTGCCCAAGACTGCCACAAGTTCATACATTCTCACTTGGGAGGAGATGCCCCGGGGAGACTTGCCCAAGACTGCCACAAGTTCATACATTCTCACTTGGGAGGAGATGCCCCGGGAGACTTGCACAAGACTGCCACAAGTCCATACATTCTCACTTGGGAATAGATGCCCCGGGGAGACTTGCCCAAGACTGCCACAAGTTCATACATTCTCCCTTGGGAGAAGATGCCCCGTGGAGAGTTGCCCAAGTCTGCCACAAGTCCATACATTCTCACTTGGGAGGAGATGCCCCGGGGAGACTTGCCCAAGACTGCCACAAGTTCATACATTCTCACTTGGGAGGAGATGCCCCGGGAGACTTGCCCAAGACTGCCACAAGTCCATACATTCTCACTTGGGAGGACATGCCCCAAGGAGACTTGCCCAAGACTGCCACAAGTACATACCTTATCACTTGGGATAAGATGCTCCGGGGAGACTTGCCCAAGTCTGCCACAAGTCCATACATTCTCACTTAGGAGGAGATGCCCCGGGGAGACTTGCCCAAGACTGCCACAAGTCCATACAGTCTCACTTGGGAGGAGATGCCCCGGGGAGACTTGCCCAAGACTTCTACAAGTACATACATTCTCACTTGGGAGAAGATGCCCCGGGAGACTTGCCCAAGACTGCCACAAGTCCATACAGTCTCACTTGGGAGGAGATGCCCCGGGAAGACTTGCCCAAGACTGCCACAAATACATACATTCTCCCTTGGGAGAAGATGCACCGGGGAGACTTTCCCAAGACAGCCACAAGTCCAATGCATTCTCACTTGGAAGGAGATGCCCCGGGAGACTTGCCCAAGACTGCCACAAGTCCATACAGTCTCACTTGGGAGGAGATGCCCAGGGGAGACTTGCCCGAAACTGCCACAAGTCCATACAGTCTCACTTGGGAGGAGATGCCCCGGGGAGACTAGCCCAAGACTGCCACAAGTCCATACATTCTCACTTGGGAGGAGATGCTCCGGGGAGACTTGCCCAAGACTGCCACAAGTCCATACATTCTCACTTGGGAGGAGATGCCCCGGGGAGACTTGCCCAAGACTGCCACAAGTCCATACATTCTTACTTGTGAGGACATGCCCCAAGTGAGACTTGCCCAAGACTGCCACAAGTACATACCTTATCACTTGGGAGGAGATGCCCCGGGGAGACTTGCCCAAGTCTGCCACATGTCCATACATTCTCACTTGGGAGGAGATGCCCCGGGGAGATTTGCCCAAGACTGCCACAAGTCCATACAGTCTCACTTGGGAGGAGATGCCCCGGGGAGACTTGCCCAAGTCTGCCACATGTCCATACATTCTCACTTGGGAGGAGATGCCCCGGGGAGATTTGCCCAAGACTGCCACAAGTCCATACAGTCTCACTTGGGAGGAGATGCCCCGGGAAGATTTGCCCAAGACTGCCACAAGTCCATACAGTCTCACTTGGGAGGAGATGCCCCGGGAAGACTTGCCCAAGACTGCCACAAGTTCATACATTCTCACTTGGGAGGAGATGCCCCGGGGAGACTTGCCCAAGACTGCCACAAGTTCATACATTCTCACTTGGGAGGAGATGCCCCGGGAGACTTGCACAAGACTGCCACAAGTCCATACATTCTCACTTGGGAATAGATGCCCCGGGGAGACTTGCCCAAGACTGCCACAAGTTCATACATTCTCACTTGGGAGGAGATGCCCCGGGGAGACTTGCCCAAGACTGCCACAAGTTCATACATTCTCACTTGGGAATAGATGCCCCGGGGAGACTTGCCCAAGACTGCCACAAGTTCATACATTCTCCCTTGGGAGAAGATGCCCCGGGGAGACTTGCCCAAGTCTGCCACAAGTCCATACATTCTCACTTGGGAGGAGATGCCCCGGGGAGACTAGCCCAAGACTGCCACAAGTCCATACATTCTCACTTGGGAGGAGATGCTCCGGGGAGACTTGCCCAAGACTGCCACAAGTACATACATTATCACATGGAAGGAGATGCCCCGGGACACTTGCCCAAGACTGCCACAAGTCCATACATTCTCACTTGGGAGAAGATGCCCCGAGGAGACTTGCCCAATACTGCCACAAGTACTTACATTCTCACTTGGGAGGAGATGCCCCGGGGAGACTTGCTCAAGACTGCCACAAGTCCATACATTTTCACTTGGAAGGAGATGCCCCGGGGAGACTTGCCCAAGACTGCCAGAAGTACATACATTATCACTTGGGAGGAGATGCCCCGGGAGACTTGCCCAAGACTGCCAGAAGTACATACATTATCACTTGGGAGGAGATGCCCCGGGAGACTTGCCCAAGACTGCCACAAGTCCATACATTTTCACTTGGAAGGAGATGCCCCGGGGAGACTTGCCCAAGACTGCCAGAAGTACATACATTATCACTTGGAAGGAGATGCCCCGGGGAGACTTGCCCAAGACTGCCAGAAGTACATACATTATCACTTGGGAGGAGATGCCCCGGGAGACTTGCACAAGACTGCCACAAGTCCATACATGCTCACTTGGGAATAGATGCCCCGGGGAGACTTGCCCGAGACTGCCAAAAGTACATACCTTTTCACTTGGGAGGAGATGCTCCGGGGAGACTTGCCCAAGTCTGCCACAAGTCCATACATTCTCACTGAAGAGGAGATGCCCCGGGGAGACTTGCCCAAGACTGCCACAAGTCCATACATTCTCACTTGGGAGGAGATGCTCCGGGGAGACTTGCCCAAGACTGCCAGAAGTACATACATTATCACTTGGGAGGAGATGCCCCGGGAGACTTGCCCAAGACTGCCACAAGTACATACATTATCACTTGGGAGGAGATGCCCCGGGAGACTTGCCCAAGACTGACACCAATCCATACATTTTCACTGAAGAGGAGATGCCCCGGGGAGACTTGCCTAAGACTGCCACAAGTACATAGCTTATCACTTGGGAGAAGATGCCCCGGGGAGACTTGCCCAAGTCTGCCACAAGTCCATACATTCTCACTTGGAAGGAGATGCCCAGGGGAGACTTGCCCGAAACTGCCACAAGTCCATACAGTCTCACTTGGGAGGAGATGCCCCGGGGAGACTAGCCCAAGACTGCCACAAGTCCATACATTCTCACTTGGGAGGAGATGCTCCGGGGAGACTTGCCCAAGACTGCCACAAGTACATACATTATCACATGGAAGGAGATGCCCCGGGACACTTGCCCAAGACTGCCACAAGTCCATACATTCTCACTTGGGAGAAGATGCCCCGAGGAGACTTGCCCAATACTGCCACAAGTACTTACATTCTCACTTGGGAGGAGATGCCCCGGGGAGACTTGCTCAAGACTGCCACAAGTCCATACATTTTCACTTGGAAGGAGATGCCCCGGGGAGACTTGCCCAAGACTGCCACAAGTCCATACATTCTTACTTGTGAGGACATGCCCCAAGTGAGACTTGCCCAAGACTGCCACAAGTACATACCTTATCACTTGGGAGGAGATGCCCCGGGGAGACTTGCCCAAGTCTGCCACATGTCCATACATTCTCACTTGGGAGGAGATGCCCCGGGGAGATTTGCCCAAGACTGCCACAAGTCCATACAGTCTCACTTGGGAGGAGATGCCCCGGGGAGATTTGCCCAAGACTGCCACAAGTCCATACAGTCTCACTTGGGAGGAGATGCCCCGGGAAGACTTGCCCATGACTGCCACAAGTTCATACATTCTCACTTGGGAGGAGATGCCCCGGGGAGACTTGCCCAAGACTGCCACAAGTTCATACATTCTCACTTGGGAGGAGATGCCCCGGGAGACTTGCACAAGACTGCCACAAGTCCATACATTCTCACTTGGGAATAGATGCCCCGGGGAGACTTGCCCAAGACTGCCACAAGTTCATACATTCTCACTTGGGAGGAGATGCCCCGGGGAGACTTGCCCAAGACTGCCACAAGTTCATACATTCTCACTTGGGAGGAGATGCCCCGGGAGACTTGCACAAGACTGCCACAAGTCCATACATTCTCACTTGGGAATAGATGCCCCGGGGAGACTTGCCCAAGACTGCCACAAGTTCATACATTCTCCCTTGGGAGAAGATGCCCCGTGGAGAGTTGCCCAAGTCTGCCACAAGTCCATACATTCTCACTTGGGAGGAGATGCCCCGGGGAGACTTGCCCAAGACTGCCACAAGTTCATACATTCTCACTTGGGAGGAGATGCCCCGGGAGACTTGCCCAAGACTGCCACAAGTCCATACATTCTCACTTGGGAGGACATGCCCCAAGGAGACTTGCCCAAGACTGCCACAAGTACATACCTTATCACTTGGGATAAGATGCTCCGGGGAGACTTGCCCAAGTCTGCCACAAGTCCATACATTCTCACTTAGGAGGAGATGCCCCGGGGAGACTTGCCCAAGACTGCCACAAGTCCATACAGTCTCACTTGGGAGGAGATGCCCCGGGGAGACTTGCCCAAGACTTCTACAAGTACATACATTCTCACTTGGGAGAAGATGCCCCGGGAGACTTGCCCAAGACTGCCACAAGTCCATACAGTCTCACTTGGGAGGAGATGCCCCGGGAAGACTTGCCCAAGACTGCCACAAATACATACATTCTCCCTTGGGAGAAGATGCACCGGGGAGACTTTCCCAAGACAGCCACAAGTCCAATGCATTCTCACTTGGAAGGAGATGCCCCGGGAGACTTGCCCAAGACTGCCACAAGTCCATACAGTCTCACTTGGGAGGAGATGCCCAGGGGAGACTTGCCCGAAACTGCCACAAGTCCATACAGTCTCACTTGGGAGGAGATGCCCCGGGGAGACTAGCCCAAGACTGCCACAAGTCCATACATTCTCACTTGGGAGGAGATGCTCCGGGGAGACTTGCCCAAGACTGCCACAAGTCCATACATTCTCACTTGGGAGGAGATGCCCCGGGGAGACTTGCCCAAGACTGCCACAAGTCCATACATTCTTACTTGTGAGGACATGCCCCAAGTGAGACTTGCCCAAGACTGCCACAAGTACATACCTTATCACTTGGGAGGAGATGCCCCGGGGAGACTTGCCCAAGTCTGCCACATGTCCATACATTCTCACTTGGGAGGAGATGCCCCGGGGAGATTTGCCCAAGACTGCCACAAGTCCATACAGTCTCACTTGGGAGGAGATGCCCCGGGGAGACTTGCCCAAGTCTGCCACATGTCCATACATTCTCACTTGGGAGGAGATGCCCCGGGGAGATTTGCCCAAGACTGCCACAAGTCCATACAGTCTCACTTGGGAGGAGATGCCCCGGGAAGATTTGCCCAAGACTGCCACAAGTCCATACAGTCTCACTTGGGAGGAGATGCCCCGGGAAGACTTGCCCAAGACTGCCACAAGTTCATACATTCTCACTTGGGAGGAGATGCCCCGGGGAGACTTGCCCAAGACTGCCACAAGTTCATACATTCTCACTTGGGAGGAGATGCCCCGGGAGACTTGCACAAGACTGCCACAAGTCCATACATTCTCACTTGGGAATAGATGCCCCGGGGAGACTTGCCCAAGACTGCCACAAGTTCATACATTCTCACTTGGGAGGAGATGCCCCGGGGAGACTTGCCCAAGACTGCCACAAGTTCATACATTCTCACTTGGGAATAGATGCCCCGGGGAGACTTGCCCAAGACTGCCACAAGTTCATACATTCTCCCTTGGGAGAAGATGCCCCGGGGAGACTTGCCCAAGTCTGCCACAAGTCCATACATTCTCACTTGGCAGGAGATGCCCCGGGGAGACTTGCCCAAGACTGCCACAAGTTCATACATTCTCACTTGGGAGGAGATGCCCCGGGAGACTTGCCCAAGACTGCCACAAGTCCATACATTCTCACTTGGGAGGACATGCCTCAAGGAGACTTGCCCAAGACTGCCACAAGTACATACCTTATCACTTGGGATGAGATGCTCCGGGGAGACTTGCCCAAGTCTGCCACAAGTCCATACATTCTCACTTAGGAGGAGATGCCCCGGGGAGACTTGCCCAAGACTGCCACAAGTCCATACAGTCTCACTTGGGAGGAGATGCCCCGGGGAGACTTGCCCAAGACTTCTACAAGTACATACATTCTCACTTGGGAGAAGATGCCCCGGGAGACTTGCCCAAGACTGCCACAAGTCCATACAGTCTCACTTGGGAGGAGATGCCCCGGGAAGACTTGCCCAAGACTGCCACAAATACATACATTCTCCCTTGGGAGAAGATGCACCGGGGAGACTTTCCCAAGACAGCCACAAGTCCAATGCATTCTCACTTGGAAGGAGATGCCCCGGGAGACTTGCCCAAGACTGCCACAAGTCCATACAGTCTCACTTGGGAGGAGATGCCCAGGGGAGACTTGCCCGAAACTGCCACAAGTCCATACAGTCTCACTTGGGAGGAGATGCCCCGGGGAGACTAGCCCAAGACTGCCACAAGTCCATACATTCTCACTTGGGAGGAGATGCCCCGGGGAGACTTGCCCGAGACTGCCACAAGTACATACATTATTACTTGGGAGGAGATGCCCTGGGAGACTTGCCCAAGACTGCCACAAGTCCATACATTCCAACTTGGGAGGAGATGCCCCGGGGAGACTTGCCCAAGACTGCCACAAGTTCATACATTCTCCCTTGGGAGAAGATGCCCCGTGGAGAGTTGCCCAAGTCTGCCACAAGTCCATACATTCTCACTTGGGAGGAGATGCCCCGGGGAGACTTGCCCAAGACTGCCACAAGTTCATACATTCTCACTTGGGAGGAGATGCCCCGGGAGACTTGCCCAAGACTGCCACAAGTCCATACAGTCTCACTTGGGAGGAGATGCCCCGGGAAGACTTGCCCAAGACTGCCACAAATACATACATTCTCCCTTGGGAGAAGATGCACCGGGGAGACTTTCCCAAGACAGCCACAAGTCCAATGCATTCTCACTTGGAAGGAGATGCCCCGGGAGACTTGCCCAAGACTGCCACAAGTCCATACAGTCTCACTTGGGAGGAGATGCCCAGGGGAGACTTGCCCGAAACTGCCACAAGTCCATACAGTCTCACTTGGGAGGAGATGCCCCGGGGAGACTAGCCCAAGACTGCCACAAGTCCATACATTCTCACTTGGGAGGAGATGCTCCGGGGAGACTTGCCCAAGACTGCCACAAGTCCATACATTCTCACTTGGGAGGAGATGCCCCGGGGAGACTTGCCCAAGACTGCCACAAGTCCATACATTCTTACTTGTGAGGACATGCCCCAAGTGAGACTTGCCCAAGACTGCCACAAGTACATACCTTATCACTTGGGAGGAGATGCCCCGGGGAGACTTGCCCAAGTCTGCCACATGTCCATACATTCTCACTTGGGAGGAGATGCCCCGGGGAGATTTGCCCAAGACTGCCACAAGTCCATACAGTCTCACTTGGGAGGAGATGCCCCGGGGAGACTTGCCCAAGTCTGCCACATGTCCATACATTCTCACTTGGGAGGAGATGCCCCGGGGAGATTTGCCCAAGACTGCCACAAGTCCATACAGTCTCACTTGGGAGGAGATGCCCCGGGAAGATTTGCCCAAGACTGCCACAAGTCCATACAGTCTCACTTGGGAGGAGATGCCCCGGGAAGACTTGCCCAAGACTGCCACAAGTTCATACATTCTCACTTGGGAGGAGATGCCCCGGGGAGACTTGCCCAAGACTGCCACAAGTTCATACATTCTCACTTGGGAGGAGATGCCCCGGGAGACTTGCACAAGACTGCCACAAGTCCATACATTCTCACTTGGGAATAGATGCCCCGGGGAGACTTGCCCAAGACTGCCACAAGTTCATACATTCTCACTTGGGAGGAGATGCCCCGGGGAGACTTGCCCAAGACTGCCACAAGTTCATACATTCTCACTTGGGAATAGATGCCCCGGGGAGACTTGCCCAAGACTGCCACAAGTTCATACATTCTCCCTTGGGAGAAGATGCCCCGGGGAGACTTGCCCAAGTCTGCCACAAGTCCATACATTCTCACTTGGGAGGAGATGCCCCGGGGAGACTAGCCCAAGACTGCCACAAGTCCATACATTCTCACTTGGGAGGAGATGCTCCGGGGAGACTTGCCCAAGACTGCCACAAGTACATACATTATCACATGGAAGGAGATGCCCCGGGACACTTGCCCAAGACTGCCACAAGTCCATACATTCTCACTTGGGAGAAGATGCCCCGAGGAGACTTGCCCAATACTGCCACAAGTACTTACATTCTCACTTGGGAGGAGATGCCCCGGGGAGACTTGCTCAAGACTGCCACAAGTCCATACATTTTCACTTGGAAGGAGATGCCCCGGGGAGACTTGCCCAAGACTGCCAGAAGTACATACATTATCACTTGGGAGGAGATGCCCCGGGAGACTTGCCCAAGACTGCCAGAAGTACATACATTATCACTTGGGAGGAGATGCCCCGGGAGACTTGCCCAAGACTGCCACAAGTCCATACATTTTCACTTGGAAGGAGATGCCCCGGGGAGACTTGCCCAAGACTGCCAGAAGTACATACATTATCACTTGGAAGGAGATGCCCCGGGGAGACTTGCCCAAGACTGCCAGAAGTACATACATTATCACTTGGGAGGAGATGCCCCGGGAGACTTGCACAAGACTGCCACAAGTCCATACATGCTCACTTGGGAATAGATGCCCCGGGGAGACTTGCCCGAGACTGCCAAAAGTACATACCTTTTCACTTGGGAGGAGATGCTCCGGGGAGACTTGCCCAAGTCTGCCACAAGTCCATACATTCTCACTGAAGAGGAGATGCCCCGGGGAGACTTGCCCAAGACTGCCACAAGTCCATACATTCTCACTTGGGAGGAGATGCTCCGGGGAGACTTGCCCAAGACTGCCAGAAGTACATACATTATCACTTGGGAGGAGATGCCCCGGGAGACTTGCCCAAGACTGCCACAAGTACATACATTATCACTTGGGAGGAGATGCCCCGGGAGACTTGCCCAAGACTGACACCAATCCATACATTTTCACTGAAGAGGAGATGCCCCGGGGAGACTTGCCTAAGACTGCCACAAGTACATAGCTTATCACTTGGGAGAAGATGCCCCGGGGAGACTTGCCCAAGTCTGCCACAAGTTCATACATTCTCACTTGGGAGGAGATGCCCCGGGAGACTTGCACAAGACTGCCACAAGTCCATACATTCTCACTTGGGAATAGATGCCCCGGGGAGACTTGCCCAAGACTGCCACAAGTTCATACATTCTCACTTGGGAGGAGATGCCCCGGGGAGACTTGCCCAAGACTGCCACAAGTTCATACATTCTCACTTGGGAATAGATGCCCCGGGGAGACTTGCCCAAGACTGCCACAAGTTCATACATTCTCCCTTGGGAGAAGATGCCCCGGGGAGACTTGCCCAAGTCTGCCACAAGTCCATACATTCTCACTTGGGAGGAGATGCCCCGGGGAGACTTGCCCAAGACTGCCACAAGTTCATACATTCTCACTTGGGAGGAGATGCCCCGGGAGACTTGCCCAAGACTGCCACAAGTCCATACATTCTCACTTGGGAGGACATGCCTCAAGGAGACTTGCCCAAGACTGCCACAAGTACATACCTTATCACTTGGGATGAGATGCTCCGGGGAGACTTGCCCAAGTCTGCCACAAGTCCATACATTCTCACTTAGGAGGAGATGCCCCGGGGAGACTTGCCCAAGACTGCCACAAGTCCATACAGTCTCACTTGGGAGGAGATGCCCCGGGGAGACTTGCCCAAGACTTCTACAAGTACATACATTCTCACTTGGGAGAAGATGCCCCGGGAGACTTGCCCAAGACTGCCACAAGTCCATACAGTCTCACTTGGGAGGAGATGCCCCGGGAAGACTTGCCCAAGACTGCCACAAATACATACATTCTCCCTTGGGAGAAGATGCACCGGGGAGACTTTCCCAAGACAGCCACAAGTCCAATGCATTCTCACTTGGAAGGAGATGCCCCGGGAGACTTGCCCAAGACTGCCACAAGTCCATACAGTCTCACTTGGGAGGAGATGCCCAGGGGAGACTTGCCCGAAACTGCCACAAGTCCATACAGTCTCACTTGGGAGGAGATGCCCCGGGGAGACTAGCCCAAGACTGCCACAAGTCCATACATTCTCACTTGGGAGGAGATGCCCCGGGGAGACTTGCCCGAGACTGCCACAAGTACATACATTATTACTTGGGAGGAGATGCCCTGGGAGACTTGCCCAAGACTGCCACAAGTCCATACATTCCAACTTGGGAGGAGATGCCCCGGGGAGACTTGCCCAAGACTGCCACAAGTTCATACATTCTCCCTTGGGAGAAGATGCCCCGTGGAGAGTTGCCCAAGTCTGCCACAAGTCCATACATTCTCACTTGGGAGGAGATGCCCCGGGGAGACTTGCCCAAGACTGCCACAAGTTCATACATTCTCACTTGGGAGGAGATGCCCCGGGAGACTTGCCCAAGACTGCCACAAGTCCATACAGTCTCACTTGGGAGGAGATGCCCCGGGAAGACTTGCCCAAGACTGCCACAAATACATACATTCTCCCTTGGGAGAAGATGCACCGGGGAGACTTTCCCAAGACAGCCACAAGTCCAATGCATTCTCACTTGGAAGGAGATGCCCCGGGAGACTTGCCCAAGACTGCCACAAGTCCATACAGTCTCACTTGGGAGGAGATGCCCAGGGGAGACTTGCCCGAAACTGCCACAAGTCCATACAGTCTCACTTGGGAGGAGATGCCCCGGGGAGACTAGCCCAAGACTGCCACAAGTCCATACATTCTCACTTGGGAGGAGATGCTCCGGGGAGACTTGCCCAAGACTGCCACAAGTCCATACATTCTCACTTGGGAGGAGATGCCCCGGGGAGACTTGCCCAAGACTGCCACAAGTCCATACATTCTTACTTGTGAGGACATGCCCCAAGTGAGACTTGCCCAAGACTGCCACAAGTACATACCTTATCACTTGGGAGGAGATGCCCCGGGGAGACTTGCCCAAGTCTGCCACATGTCCATACATTCTCACTTGGGAGGAGATGCCCCGGGGAGATTTGCCCAAGACTGCCACAAGTCCATACAGTCTCACTTGGGAGGAGATGCCCCGGGGAGACTTGCCCAAGTCTGCCACATGTCCATACATTCTCACTTGGGAGGAGATGCCCCGGGGAGATTTGCCCAAGACTGCCACAAGTCCATACAGTCTCACTTGGGAGGAGATGCCCCGGGAAGATTTGCCCAAGACTGCCACAAGTCCATACAGTCTCACTTGGGAGGAGATGCCCCGGGAAGACTTGCCCAAGACTGCCACAAGTTCATACATTCTCACTTGGGAGGAGATGCCCCGGGGAGACTTGCCCAAGACTGCCACAAGTTCATACATTCTCACTTGGGAGGAGATGCCCCGGGAGACTTGCACAAGACTGCCACAAGTCCATACATTCTCACTTGGGAATAGATGCCCCGGGGAGACTTGCCCAAGACTGCCACAAGTTCATACATTCTCACTTGGGAGGAGATGCCCCGGGGAGACTTGCCCAAGACTGCCACAAGTTCATACATTCTCACTTGGGAATAGATGCCCCGGGGAGACTTGCCCAAGACTGCCACAAGTTCATACATTCTCCCTTGGGAGAAGATGCCCCGGGGAGACTTGCCCAAGTCTGCCACAAGTCCATACATTCTCACTTGGGAGGAGATGCCCCGGGGAGACTAGCCCAAGACTGCCACAAGTCCATACATTCTCACTTGGGAGGAGATGCTCCGGGGAGACTTGCCCAAGACTGCCACAAGTACATACATTATCACATGGAAGGAGATGCCCCGGGACACTTGCCCAAGACTGCCACAAGTCCATACATTCTCACTTGGGAGAAGATGCCCCGAGGAGACTTGCCCAATACTGCCACAAGTACTTACATTCTCACTTGGGAGGAGATGCCCCGGGGAGACTTGCTCAAGACTGCCACAAGTCCATACATTTTCACTTGGAAGGAGATGCCCCGGGGAGACTTGCCCAAGACTGCCAGAAGTACATACATTATCACTTGGGAGGAGATGCCCCGGGAGACTTGCCCAAGACTGCCAGAAGTACATACATTATCACTTGGGAGGAGATGCCCCGGGAGACTTGCCCAAGACTGCCACAAGTCCATACATTTTCACTTGGAAGGAGATGCCCCGGGGAGACTTGCCCAAGACTGCCAGAAGTACATACATTATCACTTGGAAGGAGATGCCCCGGGGAGACTTGCCCAAGACTGCCAGAAGTACATACATTATCACTTGGGAGGAGATGCCCCGGGAGACTTGCACAAGACTGCCACAAGTCCATACATGCTCACTTGGGAATAGATGCCCCGGGGAGACTTGCCCGAGACTGCCAAAAGTACATACCTTTTCACTTGGGAGGAGATGCTCCGGGGAGACTTGCCCAAGTCTGCCACAAGTCCATACATTCTCACTGAAGAGGAGATGCCCCGGGGAGACTTGCCCAAGACTGCCACAAGTCCATACATTCTCACTTGGGAGGAGATGCTCCGGGGAGACTTGCCCAAGACTGCCAGAAGTACATACATTATCACTTGGGAGGAGATGCCCCGGGAGACTTGCCCAAGACTGCCACAAGTACATACATTATCACTTGGGAGGAGATGCCCCGGGAGACTTGCCCAAGACTGACACCAATCCATACATTTTCACTGAAGAGGAGATGCCCCGGGGAGACTTGCCTAAGACTGCCACAAGTACATAGCTTATCACTTGGGAGAAGATGCCCCGGGGAGACTTGCCCAAGTCTGCCACAAGTCCATACATTCTCACTTGGAAGGAGATGCCCAGGGGAGACTTGCCCGAAACTGCCACAAGTCCATACAGTCTCACTTGGGAGGAGATGCCCCGGGGAGACTAGCCCAAGACTGCCACAAGTCCATACATTCTCACTTGGGAGGAGATGCTCCGGGGAGACTTGCCCAAGACTGCCACAAGTACATACATTATCACATGGAAGGAGATGCCCCGGGACACTTGCCCAAGACTGCCACAAGTCCATACATTCTCACTTGGGAGAAGATGCCCCGAGGAGACTTGCCCAATACTGCCACAAGTACTTACATTCTCACTTGGGAGGAGATGCCCCGGGGAGACTTGCTCAAGACTGCCACAAGTCCATACATTTTCACTTGGAAGGAGATGCCCCGGGGAGACTTGCCCAAGACTGCCACAAGTCCATACATTCTTACTTGTGAGGACATGCCCCAAGTGAGACTTGCCCAAGACTGCCACAAGTACATACCTTATCACTTGGGAGGAGATGCCCCGGGGAGACTTGCCCAAGTCTGCCACATGTCCATACATTCTCACTTGGGAGGAGATGCCCCGGGGAGATTTGCCCAAGACTGCCACAAGTCCATACAGTCTCACTTGGGAGGAGATGCCCCGGGGAGATTTGCCCAAGACTGCCACAAGTCCATACAGTCTCACTTGGGAGGAGATGCCCCGGGAAGACTTGCCCATGACTGCCACAAGTTCATACATTCTCACTTGGGAGGAGATGCCCCGGGGAGACTTGCCCAAGACTGCCACAAGTTCATACATTCTCACTTGGGAGGAGATGCCCCGGGAGACTTGCACAAGACTGCCACAAGTCCATACATTCTCACTTGGGAATAGATGCCCCGGGGAGACTTGCCCAAGACTGCCACAAGTTCATACATTCTCACTTGGGAGGAGATGCCCCGGGGAGACTTGCCCAAGACTGCCACAAGTTCATACATTCTCACTTGGGAGGAGATGCCCCGGGAGACTTGCACAAGACTGCCACAAGTCCATACATTCTCACTTGGGAATAGATGCCCCGGGGAGACTTGCCCAAGACTGCCACAAGTTCATACATTCTCCCTTGGGAGAAGATGCCCCGTGGAGAGTTGCCCAAGTCTGCCACAAGTCCATACATTCTCACTTGGGAGGAGATGCCCCGGGGAGACTTGCCCAAGACTGCCACAAGTTCATACATTCTCACTTGGGAGGAGATGCCCCGGGAGACTTGCCCAAGACTGCCACAAGTCCATACATTCTCACTTGGGAGGACATGCCCCAAGGAGACTTGCCCAAGACTGCCACAAGTACATACCTTATCACTTGGGATAAGATGCTCCGGGGAGACTTGCCCAAGTCTGCCACAAGTCCATACATTCTCACTTAGGAGGAGATGCCCCGGGGAGACTTGCCCAAGACTGCCACAAGTCCATACAGTCTCACTTGGGAGGAGATGCCCCGGGGAGACTTGCCCAAGACTTCTACAAGTACATACATTCTCACTTGGGAGAAGATGCCCCGGGAGACTTGCCCAAGACTGCCACAAGTCCATACAGTCTCACTTGGGAGGAGATGCCCCGGGAAGACTTGCCCAAGACTGCCACAAATACATACATTCTCCCTTGGGAGAAGATGCACCGGGGAGACTTTCCCAAGACAGCCACAAGTCCAATGCATTCTCACTTGGAAGGAGATGCCCCGGGAGACTTGCCCAAGACTGCCACAAGTCCATACAGTCTCACTTGGGAGGAGATGCCCAGGGGAGACTTGCCCGAAACTGCCACAAGTCCATACAGTCTCACTTGGGAGGAGATGCCCCGGGGAGACTAGCCCAAGACTGCCACAAGTCCATACATTCTCACTTGGGAGGAGATGCTCCGGGGAGACTTGCCCAAGACTGCCACAAGTCCATACATTCTCACTTGGGAGGAGATGCCCCGGGGAGACTTGCCCAAGACTGCCACAAGTCCATACATTCTTACTTGTGAGGACATGCCCCAAGTGAGACTTGCCCAAGACTGCCACAAGTACATACCTTATCACTTGGGAGGAGATGCCCCGGGGAGACTTGCCCAAGTCTGCCACATGTCCATACATTCTCACTTGGGAGGAGATGCCCCGGGGAGATTTGCCCAAGACTGCCACAAGTCCATACAGTCTCACTTGGGAGGAGATGCCCCGGGGAGACTTGCCCAAGTCTGCCACATGTCCATACATTCTCACTTGGGAGGAGATGCCCCGGGGAGATTTGCCCAAGACTGCCACAAGTCCATACAGTCTCACTTGGGAGGAGATGCCCCGGGAAGATTTGCCCAAGACTGCCACAAGTCCATACAGTCTCACTTGGGAGGAGATGCCCCGGGAAGACTTGCCCAAGACTGCCACAAGTTCATACATTCTCACTTGGGAGGAGATGCCCCGGGGAGACTTGCCCAAGACTGCCACAAGTTCATACATTCTCACTTGGGAATAGATGCCCCGGGGAGACTTGCCCAAGACTGCCACAAGTTCATACATTCTCCCTTGGGAGAAGATGCCCCGGGGAGACTTGCCCAAGTCTGCCACAAGTCCATACATTCTCACTTGGGAGGAGATGCCCCGGGGAGACTTGCCCAAGACTGCCACAAGTTCATACATTCTCACTTGGGAGGAGATGCCCCGGGAGACTTGCCCAAGACTGCCACAAGTCCATACATTCTCACTTGGGAGGACATGCCTCAAGGAGACTTGCCCAAGACTGCCACAAGTACATACCTTATCACTTGGGATGAGATGCTCCGGGGAGACTTGCCCAAGTCTGCCACAAGTCCATACAGTCTCACTTGGGAGGAGATGCCCAGGGGAGACTTGCCCGAAACTGCCACAAGTCCATACAGTCTCACTTGGGAGGAGATGCCCCGGGGAGACTAGCCCAAGACTGCCACAAGTCCATACATTCTCACTTGGGAGGAGATGCCCCGGGGAGACTTGCCCGAGACTGCCACAAGTACATACATTATTACTTGGGAGGAGATGCCCTGGGAGACTTGCCCAAGACTGCCACAAGTCCATACATTCCAACTTGGGAGGAGATGCCCCGGGGAGACTTGCCCAAGACTGCCACAAGTCCATACATTCTCACTTGGGAGGAGATGCCCCGGGGAGACTTGCCCAAGACTGCCACAAGTTCATACATTCTCACTTCGGAGGAGATGCCCCGGGAGATTTGCCCAAGACTGCCACAAGTCCATACATTCTCACTTGGGAGGACATGCCCCAAGGAGACTTGCCCAAGACTGCCACAAGTACATACCTTATCACTTGGGATGAGATGCTCCGGGGAGACTTGCCCAAGTCTGCCACAAGTCCATACATTCTCACTTAGGAGGAGATGCCCCGGGGAGACTTGCCCAAGACTGCCACAAGTCCATACAGTCTCACTTGGGAGGAGATGCCCCGGGGAGACTTGCCCAAGACTTCTACAAGTACATACATTCTCACTTGGGAGAAGATGCCCCGGGAGACTTGCCCAAGACTGCCACAAGTTTATACAGTCTCACTTGGGAGGAGATGCCCCGGGGAGATTTGCTTAAGACTGCCACAAGTCCATACAGTCTCACTTGGGAGGAGATGCCCCGGGAAGACTTGCCCAAGACTGCCACAAGTTCATACATTCTCACTTGGGAGGAGATGCCCCGGGGAGACTTGCCCAAGACTGCCACAAGTTCATACATTCTCACTTGGGAGGAGATGCCCCGGGAGACTTGCACAAGACTGCCACAAGTCCATACATTCTCACTTGGGAATAGATGCCCCGGGGAGACTTGCCCAAGACTGCTACAAGTTCATACATTCTCACTTGGGAGGAGATGCCCCGGGGAGACTTGCCCAAGACTGCCACAAGTTCATACATTCTCACTTGGGAGGAGATGCCCCGGGAGACTTGCACAAGACTGCCACAAGTCCATACATTCTCACTTGGGAATAGATGCCCCGGGGAGACTTGCCCAAGACTGCCACAAGTACATACATTCTCACTTGGGAGAAGATGCCCCGGGAGACTTGCCCAAGACTGCCACAAGTCCATACAGTCTCACTTGGGAGGAGATGCCCCGGGAAGACTTGCCCAAGACTGCCACAAATACATACATTCTCCCTTGGGAGAAGATGCACCGGGGAGACTTTCCCAAGACAGCCACAAGTCCAATGCATTCTCACTTGGAAGGAGATGCCCCGGGAGACTTGCCCAAGACTGCCACAAGTCCATACAGTCTCACTTGGGAGGAGATGCCCAGGGGAGACTTGCCCGAAACTGCCACAAGTCCATACAGTCTCACTTGGGAGGAGATGCCCCGGGGAGACTAGCCCAAGACTGCCACAAGTCCATACATTCTCACTTGGGAGGAGATGCTCCGGGGAGACTTGCCCAAGACTGCCACAAGTCCATACATTCTCACTTGGGAGGAGATGCCCCGGGGAGACTTGCCCAAGACTGCCACAAGTCCATACATTCTTACTTGTGAGGACATGCCCCAAGTGAGACTTGCCCAAGACTGCCACAAGTACATACCTTATCACTTGGGAGGAGATGCCCCGGGGAGACTTGCCCAAGTCTGCCACATGTCCATACATTCTCACTTGGGAGGAGATGCCCCGGGGAGATTTGCCCAAGACTGCCACAAGTCCATACAGTCTCACTTGGGAGGAGATGCCCCGGGGAGACTTGCCCAAGTCTGCCACATGTCCATACATTCTCACTTGGGAGGAGATGCCCCGGGGAGATTTGCCCAAGACTGCCACAAGTCCATACAGTCTCACTTGGGAGGAGATGCCCCGGGAAGATTTGCCCAAGACTGCCACAAGTCCATACAGTCTCACTTGGGAGGAGATGCCCCGGGAAGACTTGCCCAAGACTGCCACAAGTTCATACATTCTCACTTGGGAGGAGATGCCCCGGGGAGACTTGCCCAAGACTGCCACAAGTTCATACATTCTCACTTGGGAGGAGATGCCCCGGGAGACTTGCACAAGACTGCCACAAGTCCATACATTCTCACTTGGGAATAGATGCCCCGGGGAGACTTGCCCAAGACTGCCACAAGTTCATACATTCTCACTTGGGAGGAGATGCCCCGGGGAGACTTGCCCAAGACTGCCACAAGTTCATACATTCTCACTTGGGAATAGATGCCCCGGGGAGACTTGCCCAAGACTGCCACAAGTTCATACATTCTCCCTTGGGAGAAGATGCCCCGGGGAGACTTGCCCAAGTCTGCCACAAGTCCATACATTCTCACTTGGGAGGAGATGCCCCGGGGAGACTTGCCCAAGACTGCCACAAGTTCATACATTCTCACTTGGGAGGAGATGCCCCGGGAGACTTGCCCAAGACTGCCACAAGTCCATACATTCTCACTTGGGAGGACATGCCTCAAGGAGACTTGCCCAAGACTGCCACAAGTACATACCTTATCACTTGGGATGAGATGCTCCGGGGAGACTTGCCCAAGTCTGCCACAAGTCCATACATTCTCACTTAGGAGGAGATGCCCCGGGGAGACTTGCCCAAGACTGCCACAAGTCCATACAGTCTCACTTGGGAGGAGATGCCCCGGGGAGACTTGCCCAAGACTTCTACAAGTACATACATTCTCACTTGGGAGAAGATGCCCCGGGAGACTTGCCCAAGACTGCCACAAGTCCATACAGTCTCACTTGGGAGGAGATGCCCCGGGAAGACTTGCCCAAGACTGCCACAAATACATACATTCTCCCTTGGGAGAAGATGCACCGGGGAGACTTTCCCAAGACAGCCACAAGTCCAATGCATTCTCACTTGGAAGGAGATGCCCCGGGAGACTTGCCCAAGACTGCCACAAGTCCATACAGTCTCACTTGGGAGGAGATGCCCAGGGGAGACTTGCCCGAAACTGCCACAAGTCCATACAGTCTCACTTGGGAGGAGATGCCCCGGGGAGACTAGCCCAAGACTGCCACAAGTCCATACATTCTCACTTGGGAGGAGATGCCCCGGGGAGACTTGCCCGAGACTGCCACAAGTACATACATTATTACTTGGGAGGAGATGCCCTGGGAGACTTGCCCAAGACTGCCACAAGTCCATACATTCCAACTTGGGAGGAGATGCCCCGGGGAGACTTGCCCAAGACTGCCACAAGTCCATACATTCTCACTTGGGAGGAGATGCCCCGGGGAGACTTGCCCAAGACTGCCACAAGTTCATACATTCTCACTTCGGAGGAGATGCCCCGGGGAGACTTGCCCAAGACTGCCACAAGTACATACATTATCACATGGGAGGAGATGCCCCAAGGAGACTTGCCCAAGACTGCCACAAGTACATACCTTATCACTTGGGATGAGATGCTCCGGGGAGACTTGCCCAAGTCTGCCACAAGTCCATACATTCTCACTTAGGAGGAGATGCCCCGGGGAGACTTGCCCAAGACTGCCACAAGTCCATACAGTCTCACTTGGGAGGAGATGCCCCGGGGAGACTTGCCCAAGACTTCTACAAGTACATACATTCTCACTTGGGAGAAGATGCCCCGGGAGACTTGCCCAAGACTGCCACAAGTTTATACAGTCTCACTTGGGAGGAGATGCCCCGGGGAGATTTGCTTAAGACTGCCACAAGTCCATACAGTCTCACTTGGGAGGAGATGCCCCGGGAAGACTTGCCCAAGACTGCCACAAGTTCATACATTCTCACTTGGGAGGAGATGCCCCGGGGAGACTTGCCCAAGACTGCCACAAGTTCATACATTCTCACTTGGGAGGAGATGCCCCGGGAGACTTGCACAAGACTGCCACAAGTCCATACATTCTCACTTGGGAATAGATGCCCCGGGGAGACTTGCCCAAGACTGCTACAAGTTCATACATTCTCACTTGGGAGGAGATGCCCCGGGGAGACTTGCCCAAGACTGCCACAAGTTCATACATTCTCACTTGGGAGGAGATGCCCCGGGAGACTTGCACAAGACTGCCACAAGTCCATACATTCTCACTTGGGAATAGATGCCCCGGGGAGACTTGCCCAAGACTGCCACAAGTTCATACATTCTCCCTTGGGAGAAGATGCCCCGGGGAGACTTGCCCAAGTCTGCCACAAGTCCATACATTCTCACTTGGGAGGAGATGCCCCGGGGAGACTTGCCCAAGACTGCCACAAGTTCATACATTCTCACTTGGGAGGAGATGCCCCGGGAGACTTGCCCAAGACTGCCACAAGTCCATACATTCTCACTTGGGAGGACATGCCCCAAGGAGACTTGCCCAAGACTGCCACAAGTACATACCTTATCACTTGGGATGAGATGCTCCGGGGAGACTTGCCCAAGTCTGCCACAAGTCCATACATTCTCACTTAGGAGGAGATGCCCCGGGGAGACTTGCCCAAGACTGCCACAAGTCCATACAGTCTCACTTGGGAGGAGATGCCCCGGGGAGACTTGCCCAAGACTTCTACAAGTACATACATTCTCACTTGGGAGAAGATGCCCCGGGAGACTTGCCCAAGACTGCCACAAGTCCATACAGTCTCACTTGGGAGGAGATGCCCCGGGAAGACTTGCCCAAGACTGCCACAAATACATACATTCTCCCTTGGGAGAAGATGCACCGGGGAGACTTTCCAAAGACAGCCACAAGTCCAATGCATTCTCACTTGGAAGGAGATGCCCCGGGAGACTTGCCCAAGACTGCCACAAGTCCATACAGTCTCACTTGGGAGGAGATGCCCAGGGGAGACTTGCCCGAAACTGCCACAAGTCCATACAGTCTCACTTGGGAGGAGATGCCCCGGGGAGACTAGCCCAAGACTGCCACAAGTCCATACATTCTCACTTGGGAGGAGATGCTCCGGGGAGACTTGCCCAAGACTGCCACAAGTACATACATTATCACATGGGAGGAGATGCCCCGGGACACTTGCCCAAGACTGCCACAAGTCCATACATTCTCACTTGGGAGGAGATGCCCTGAGGAGACTTGCCCAATACTGCCACAAGTACTTACATTCTCACTTGGGAGGAGATGCCCCGGGGAGACTTGCCCAAGACTGCCACAAGTCCATACATTTTCACTTGGAAGGAGATGCCCCGGGGAGACTTGCCCAAGACTGCCACAAATCCATACATTCTTACTTGTGAGGACATGCCCCAAGTGAGACTTGCCCAAGTCTGCCACAAGTACATACCTTATCACTTGGGAGGAGATGCCCCGGGGAGACTTGCCCAAGTCTGCCACATGTCCATACATTCTCACTTGGGAGGAGATGCCCCGGGGAGATTTGCCCAAGACTGCCACAAGTCCATACAGTCTCACTTGGGAGGAGATGCCCCGGGAAGACTTGCCCAAGACTGCCACAAGTTCATACATTCTCACTTGGGTGGAGATGCCCCGGGGAGACTTGCCCAAGACTGCCACAAGTTTATACATTCTCACTTGGAAGGAGATGCCCCGGGAGACTTGCACAAGACTGCCACAAGTCCATACATTCTCACTTGGGAATAGATGCCCCGGGGAGACTTGCCCAAGACTGCCACAAGTCCATACAGTCTCACTTGGGAGGACATGCCCCAAGGAGACTTGCCCAAGACTGCCACAAGTACATACCTTATCACTTGGGAGGAGATGCCCCGGGGAGATTTGCCCAAGACTGCCACAAGTCCATACAGTCTCACTTGGGAGGAGATGCCCCGGGAAGACTTGCCCAAGACTGCCACAAGTTCATACATTCTCACTTGGGAGGAGATGCCCCGGGGAGACTTGCCCAAGACTGCCACAAGTTCATACATTCTCACTTGGGAGGAGATGCCCCGGGAGACTTGCACAAGACTGCCACAAGTCCATACATGCTCACTTGGGAATAGATGCCCCGGGGAGACTTGCCCGAGACTGCCAAAAGTACATACCTTTTCACTTGGGAGGAGATGCTCCGGGGAGACTTGCCCAAGTCTGCCACAAGTCCATACATTCTCACTGAAGAGGAGATGCCCCGGGGAGACTTGCCCAAGACTGCCACAAGTCCATACATTCTCACTTGGGAGGAGATGCTCCGGGGAGACTTGCCCAAGACTGCCAGAAGTACATACATTATCACTTGGGAGGAGATGCCCCGGGAGACTTGCCCAAGACTGCCACAAGTACATACATTATCACTTGGGAGGAGATGCCCCGGGAGACTTGCCCAAGACTGACACCAATCCATACATTTTCACTGAAGAGGAGATGCCCCGGGGAGACTTGCCTAAGACTGCCACAAGTACATAGCTTATCACTTGGGAGAAGATGCCCCGGGGAGACTTGCCCAAGTCTGCCACAAGTCCATACATTCTCACTTGGAAGGAGATGCCCAGGGGAGACTTGCCCGAAACTGCCACAAGTCCATACAGTCTCACTTGGGAGGAGATGCCCCGGGGAGACTAGCCCAAGACTGCCACAAGTCCATACATTCTCACTTGGGAGGAGATGCTCCGGGGAGACTTGCCCAAGACTGCCACAAGTACATACATTATCACATGGAAGGAGATGCCCCGGGACACTTGCCCAAGACTGCCACAAGTCCATACATTCTCACTTGGGAGAAGATGCCCCGAGGAGACTTGCCCAATACTGCCACAAGTACTTACATTCTCACTTGGGAGGAGATGCCCCGGGGAGACTTGCTCAAGAATGCCACAAGTCCATACATTTTCACTTGGAAGGAGATGCCCCGGGGAGACTTGCATAAGACTGCCACAAGTCCATACATTCTTACTTGTGAGAACATGCCCCAAGTGAGACTTGCCCAAGACTGCCACAAGTACATACCTTATCACTTGGGAGGAGATGCCCCGGGGAGACTTGCCCAAGTCTGCCACATGTCCATACATTCTCACTTGGAAGGAGATGCCCCGGGGAGATTTGACCAAGACTGCCACAAGTCCATACAGTCTCACTTGGGAGGAGATGCCCCGGGGAGACTTGCCCAAGTCTGCCACATGTCCATACATTCTCACTTGGGAGGAGATGCCCCGGGGAGATTTGCCTAAGACTGCCACAAGTCCATACAGTCTCACTTGGGAGGAGATGCCCCGGGGAGATTTGCCCAAGACTGCCACAAGTCCATACAGTCTCACTTGGGAGGAGATGCCCCGGGAAGACTTGCCCAAGACTGCCACAAGTTCATACATTCTCACTTGGGAGGAGATGCCCCGGGGAGACTTGCCCAAGACTGCCACAAGTTCATACATTCTCACTTGGGAGGAGATGCCCCGGGAGACTTGCACAAGACTGCCACAAGTCCATACATTCTCACTTGGGAATAGATGCCCCGGGGAGACTTGCCCAAGACTGCCACAAGTTCATACATTCTCACTTGGGAGGAGATGCCCCGGGGAGACTTGCCCAAGACTGCCACAAGTTCATACATTCTCACATGGGAGGAGATGCCCCGGGAGACTTGCACAAGACTGCCACAAGTCCATACATTCTCACTTGGGAATAGATGCCCCGGGGAGACTTGCCCAAGACTGCCACAAGTTCATACATTCTCCCTTGGGAGAAGATGCCCCGGGGAGACTTGCCCAAGTCTGCCACAAGTCCATACATTCTCACTTGGGAGGAGATGCCCCGGGGAGACTTGCCCAAGACTGCCACAAGTTCATACATTCTCACTTGGGAGGAGATGCCCCGGGAGACTTGCCCAAGACTGCCACAAGTCCATACATTCTCACTTGGGAGGACATGCCCCAAGGAGACTTGCCCAAGACTGCCACAAGTACATACCTTATCACTTGGGATAAGATGCTCCGGGGAGACTTGCCCAAGTCTGCCACAAGTCCATACATTCTCACTTAGGAGGAGATGCCCCGGGGAGACTTGCCCAAGACTGCCACAAGTCCATACAGTCTCACTTGGGAGGAGATGCCCCGGGGAGACTTGCCCAAGACTTCTACAAGTACATACATTCTCACTTGGGAGAAGATGCCCCGGGAGACTTGCCCAAGACTGCCACAAGTCCATACAGTCTCACTTGGGAGGAGATGCCCCGGGAAGACTTGCCCAAGACTGCCACAAATACATACATTCTCCCTTGGGAGAAGATGCACCGGGGAGACTTTCCCAAGACAGCCACAAGTCCAATGCATTCTCACTTGGAAGGAGATGCCCCGGGAGACTTGCCCAAGACTGCCACAAGTCCATACAGTCTCACTTGGGAGGAGATGCCCAGGGGAGACTTGCCCGAAACTGCCACAAGTCCATACAGTCTCACTTGGGAGGAGATGCCCCGGGGAGACTAGCCCAAGACTGCCACAAGTCCATACATTCTCACTTGGGAGGAGATGCTCCGGGGAGACTTGCCCAAGACTGCCACAAGTCCATACATTCTCACTTGGGAGGAGATGCCCCGGGGAGACTTGCCCAAGACTGCCACAAGTCCATACATTCTTACTTGTGAGGACATGCCCCAAGTGAGACTTGCCCAAGACTGCCACAAGTACATACCTTATCACTTGGGAGGAGATGCCCCGGGGAGACTTGCCCAAGTCTGCCACATGTCCATACATTCTCACTTGGGAGGAGATGCCCCGGGGAGATTTGCCCAAGACTGCCACAAGTCCATACAGTCTCACTTGGGAGAAGATGCACCGGGGAGACTTTCCCAAGACAGCCACAAGTCCAATGCATTCTCACTTGGAAGGAGATGCCCCGGGAGACTTGCCCAAGACTGCCACAAGTCCATACAGTCTCACTTGGGAGGAGATGCCCAGGGGAGACTTGCCCGAAACTGCCACAAGTCCATACAGTCTCACTTGGGAGGAGATGCCCCGGGGAGACTAGCCCAAGACTGCCACAAGTCCATACATTCTCACTTGGGAGGAGATGCCCCGGGGAGACTTGCCCGAGACTGCCACAAGTACATACATTATTACTTGGGAGGAGATGCCCTGGGAGACTTGCCCAAGACTGCCACAAGTCCATACATTCCAACTTGGGAGGAGATGCCCCGGGGAGACTTGCCCAAGACTGCCACAAGTCCATACATTCTCACTTGGGAGGAGATGCCCCGGGGAGACTTGCCCAAGACTGCCACAAGTTCATACATTCTCACTTCGGAGGAGATGCCCCGGGAGATTTGCCCAAGACTGCCACAAGTCCATACATTCTCACTTAGGAGGACATGCCCCAAGGAGACTTGCCCAAGACTGCCACAAGTACATACCTTATCACTTGGGATGAGATGCTCCGGGGAGACTTGCCCAAGTCTGCCACAAGTCCATACATTCTCACTTAGGAGGAGATGCCCCGGGGAGACTTGCCCAAGACTGCCACAAGTCCATACAGTCTCACTTGGGAGGAGATGCCCCGGGGAGACTTGCCCAAGACTTCTACAAGTACATACATTCTCACTTGGGAGAAGATGCCCCGGGAGACTTGCCCAAGACTGCCACAAGTTTATACAGTCTCACTTGGGAGGAGATGCCCCGGGAAGACTTGCCCAAGACTGCCACAAATACATACATTCTCCCTTGGGAGAAGATGCACCGGGGAGACTTTCCCAAGACAGCCACAAGTCCAATGCATTCTCACTTGGAAGGAGATGCCCCGGGAGACTTGCCCAAGACTGCCACAAGTCCATACAGTCTCACTTGGGAGGAGATGCCCAGGGGAGACTTGCCCGAAACTGCCACAAGTCCATACAGTCTCACTTGGGAGGAGATTCCCCGGGGAGACTAGCCCAAGACTGCCACAAGTCCATACATTCTCACTTGGGAGGAGATGCCCCGGGGAGACTTGCCCAAGACTGCCACAAGTCCATACATTCTTACTTGTGAGGACATGCCCCAAGTGAGACTTGCCCAAGACTGCCACAAGTACATACCTTATCACTTGGGAGGAGATGCCCCGGGGAGACTTGCCCAAGTCTGCCACATGTCCATACATTCTCACTTGGGAGGAGATGCCCCGGGGAGGTTTGCCCAAGACTGCCACAAGTCCATACAGTCTCACTTGGGAGGAGATGCCCCGGGGAGACTTGCCCAAGTCTGCCACATGTCCATACATTCTCACTTGGGAGGAGATGCCCCGGGGAGATTTGCCCAAGACTGCCACAAGTCCATACAGTCTCACTTGGGAGGAGATGCCCCGGGGAGACTAGCCCAAGACTGCCACAAGTCCATACATTCTCACTTGGGAGGAGATGCCCCGGGGAGACTTGCCCGAGACTGCCACAAGTACATACATTATTACTTGGGAGGAGATGCCCTGGGAGACTTGCCCAAGACTGCCACAAGTCCATACATTCCAACTTGGGAGGAGATGCCCCGGGGAGACTTGCCCAAGACTGCCACAAGTCCATACATTCTCACTTGGGAGGAGATGCCCCGGGGAGACTTGCCCAAGACTGCCACAAGTTCATACATTCTCACTTCGGAGGAGATGCCCCGGGAGATTTGCCCAAGACTGCCACAAGTCCATACATTCTCACTTGGGAGGACATGCCCCAAGGAGACTTGCCCAAGACTGCCACAAGTACATACCTTATCACTTGGGATGAGATGCTCCGGGGAGACTTGCCCAAGTCTGCCACAAGTCCATACATTCTCACTTAGGAGGAGATGCCCCGGGGAGACTTGCCCAAGACTGCCACAAGTCCATACAGTCTCACTTGGGAGGAGATGCCCCGGGGAGACTTGCCCAAGACTTCTACAAGTACATACATTCTCACTTGGGAGAAGATGCCCCGGGAGACTTGCCCAAGACTGCCACAAGTTTATACAGTCTCACTTGGGAGGAGATGCCCCGGGAAGACTTGCCCAAGACTGCCACAAATACATACATTCTCCCTTGGGAGAAGATGCACCGGGGAGACTTTCCCAAGACAGCCACAAGTCCAATGCATTCTCACTTGGAAGGAGATGCCCCGGGAGACTTGCCCAAGACTGCCACAAGTCCATACAGTCTCACTTGGGAGGAGATGCCCAGGGGAGACTTGCCCGAAACTGCCACAAGTCCATACAGTCTCACTTGGGAGGAGATTCCCCGGGGAGACTAGCCCAAGACTGCCACAAGTCCATACATTCTCACTTGGGAGGAGATGCCCCGGGGAGACTTGCCCAAGACTGCCACAAGTCCATACATTCTTACTTGTGAGGACATGCCCCAAGTGAGACTTGCCCAAGACTGCCACAAGTACATACCTTATCACTTGGGAGGAGATGCCCCGGGGAGACTTGCCCAAGTCTGCCACATGTCCATACATTCTCACTTGGGAGGAGATGCCCCGGGGAGGTTTGCCCAAGACTGCCACAAGTCCATACAGTCTCACTTGGGAGGAGATGCCCCGGGGAGACTTGCCCAAGTCTGCCACATGTCCATACATTCTCACTTGGGAGGAGATGCCCCGGGGAGATTTGCCCAAGACTGCCACAAGTCCATACAGTCTCACTTGGGAGGAGAGGCCCCGGGGAGATTTGCCCAAGACTGCCACAAGTCCATACAGTCTCACTTGGGAGGAGATGCCCCGGGAAGACTTGCCCAAGACTGCCACGAGTTCATACATTCTCACTTGGGAGGAGATGCCCCGGGGAGACTTGCCCAAGACTGCCACAAGTTCATACATTCTCAATTGGGAGGAGATGCCCCGGGAGACTTGAACAAGACTGCCACAAGTCCATACATTCTCACTTGGGAATAGATGCCCCGGGGAGACTTGCCCAAGACTGCCACAAGTTCATACATTCTCACTTGGGAGGAGATGCCCCGGGGAGACTTGCCCAAGACTGCCACAAGTTCATACATTCTCACTTGGGAGGAGATGCCCCGGGAGACTTGCACAAGAGTGCCACAAGTCCATACATTCTCACTTGGGAATAGATGCCCCGGGGAGACTTGCCCAAGACTGCCACAAGTTCATACATTCTCCCTTGGGAGAAGATGCCCCGGGGAGACTTGCCCAAGTCTGCCACAAGTCCATACATTCTCACTTGGGAGGAGATGCCCCGGGGAGACTTGCCCAAGACTGCCACAAGTTCATACATTCTCACTTGGGAGGAGATGCCCCGGGAGACTTGCCCAAGACTGCCACAAGTCCATACATTCTCACTTGGGAGGACATGCCCCAAGGAGACTTGCCCAAGACTGCCACAAGTACATACCTTATCACTTGGGATGAGATGCTCCGGGGAGACTTGCCCAAGTCTGCCACAAGTCCATACATTCTCACTTAGGAGGAGATGCCCCGGGGAGACTTGCCCAAGACTGCCACAAGTCCATACAGTCTCACTTGGGAGGAGATGCCCCGGGGAGACTTGCCCAAGACTTCTACAAGTACATACATTCTCACTTGGGAGAAGATGCCCCGGGAGACTTGCCCAAGACTGCCACAAGTCCATACAGTCTCACTTGGGAGGAGATGCCCCGGGAAGACTTGCCCAAGACTGCCACAAATACATACATTCTCCCTTGGGAGAAGATGCACCGGGGAGACTTTCCCAAGACAGCCACAAGTCCAATGCATTCTCACTTGGAAGGAGATGCCCCGGGAGACTTGCCCAAGACTGCCACAAGTCCATACAGTCTCACTTGGGAGGAGATGCCCAGGGGAGACTTGCCCGAAACTGCCACAAGTCCATACAGTCTCACTTGGGAGGAGATGCCCCGGGGAGACTAGCCCAAGACTGCCACAAGTCCATACATTCTCACTTGGGAGGAGATGCCCCGGGGAGACTTGCCCGAGACTGCCACAAGTCCATACATTCTCACTTGGGAATAGATGCCCCGGGGAGACTTGCCCAAGACTGCCACAAGTTCATACATTCTCCCTTGGGAGGAGATGCCCCGGGGAGACTTGCCCAAGACTGCCACAAGTCCATACATTCTCACTTGGGAGGAGATGCTCCGGGGAGACTTGCCCAAGACTGCCACAAGTCCATACATTCTCACTTGGGAGGAGATGCCCCGGGGTGACTTGCCCAAGACTGCTACAAGTACATACCTTCTCACTTGGGAGGACATGCCCCGGGGAGACTTGCCCAAGACTGCCACAAGTACATACATTCTCACTTGGGAGGAGATGCCCCGGGGTGACTTGCCCAAGACTGCTACAAGTACATACCTTCTCACTTGGGAGGACATGCCCCGGGGAGACTTGCCCAAGACTGCCACAAGTACATACATTTTCACTTGGGAGGAGATGCCCCGGGGAGACTTGCCCAAGACTGCCACAAGTCCATACATTCTCACTTGGGAGGAGATGCCCCGGGGAGACTTGCCCAAGACTGCCACAAGTCCATACATTCTCACTTGGGAGGAGATGCTCCGGGGAGACTTGCCCAAGACTGCTACAAGTACATACATTCTCACTTGGGAAGAGATACCCCGGGGAGACATGCCCAAGACTGCCACAAGTCCATACATTCTCACTTGGGAGGAGATGCCCCGGGGAGACTTGCCCAAGACTGCCACAAGTCCATACATTCTCACTTGGGAGGAGATGCCCAGGGGAGACTTGCCCATGACTGCCACCAATCCATACATTTCCACTTGGGAGTAGATGCCTTGGGGAGACTTGCCCAAGATTGCTACAAATACATACATTCTCCCTTGGGAGGAGATGCCCCGGGGAGACTTGCCCATGACTGCCACCAATCCATACATTTTCACTTGGGTGGAGATGCCCCGGGGAGACTTGCCCATGACTGCTACAAGTACATACATTATCACTTGGGAGGAGATGCCACGGGGAGACTTGCCCAAGACTCCCACAAGTCCATACATTCTCACTTGGGAGGAGATGCCCCGGAGAGACTTGCCCAAGACTGCCACCAATCCATACATTCTCCCTTAAAAGGAGATGCCCCGGCGAGACTTGCCCATGACTGCCACAAGTACATACATTATCACTTGGGAGGAGATGCCTTGGGGAGACTTGCCCATGACTGCCACCAATGCATACATTTTAACTTGGGAGGAGATGCCCCGGGGAGACTTGCCCAAGACTGCCACAAGTCCATACATTCTCACTTGGGAGGAGATGCCCCGGGGAGACTTGCCCGAGACTGCCACAAGTACATACATTATTACTTGGGAGGAGATGCCCTGGGAGACTTGCCCAAGACTGCCACAAGTCCATACATTCCAACTTGGGAGGAGATGCCCCGGGGAGACTTGCCAAAGACTGCCACAAGTCCATACATTCTCAATTGGGTGGAGATGCCCCGGGGAGACTTGCCCAAGACTGCCACAAGTCGATACATTCTCCCTTGGGAGGAGATGCCCCGGGGAGACTTGCCCATGACTGCCACCAATCCATACATTTTCACTTGGGAGGAGATGCCCCTGGAATACTTGCCTATGACTGCCACCAATCCATACATTTTCACTTGGAAGGAGATGCCCCGGGGAGACTTGCCCAAGACTGCCACAAGTCCATACATTCTCACTTGGGAGGAGATGCTCCGGGGAGACTTGCCCAAGACTGCCACAAGTCCATACATTCTCACTTGGGAGGAGATGCCCCGGGGTGACTTGCCCAAGACTGCTACAAGTACATACCTTCTCACTTGGGAGGACATGCCCCGGGGAGACTTGCCCAAGACTGCCACAAGTACATACATTTTCACTTGGGAGGAGATGCCCCGAGGAGACTTGCCCAAGACTGCCACAAGTCCATACATTCTCACTTGGGAGGAGATGCTCCGGGGAGACTTGCCCATGTCTGCCACCAATCCATACATTTTCACTTGGGAGGAAATGCCCCGGGGAGACTTGCCCAAGACTGCCACAAGTACATACATTATCACTTGGGAGGACATGCCCCGGGGAGACTTGCCCAAGACTGCCACAAGTACATACATTTTCACTTGGGAGGAGATGCCCCGAGGAGACTTGCCCAAGACTGCCACAAGTCCATACATTCTCACTTGGGAGGAGATGCTCCGGGGAGACTTGCCCATGTCTGCCACCAATCCATACATTTTCACTTGGGAGGAAATGCCCCGGGGAGACTTGCCCAAGACTGCCACAAGTACATACATTATCACTTGGGAGGAGATGCCCCGGGGAGACTTGCCCATGACTGCCACCAATCCATACATTTTCACTTGGGAGGTGAAGCCCCGGGGAGACTTGCCCATGACTGCTACCAATCTATACATTTCCACATTGGAGTAGATGCCTCGGGGAGACTTGCCTATGACTGCCACCAATCCATACATTTTCACTTGGGAGGAGATGCCCCGGGGAGACTTGCCCATGACTGCCACAAATCCATACATTTTCACTTGGGAGGAGATGCCCCGGGGAGACTTGCCCAAGACTGCCACAAGTCCATACATTCTCCCTTGGAAAGAGATGCCCCGGGGAGACTTGCCCATGACTGCCACCAATCCATACATTTTCACTTGGGAGGTGATGCCCCGGGGAGACTTGCCCATGACTGCCACCAATCCATACATTTCCACTTGGGAGTAGATGCCCTGGGGAGACTTGCCCAAGATTGCTACAAATACATACATTCTCCCTTGGGAGGAGATGCCCCGGGGAGACTTGCCCATGACTGCCACCAATCCATACATTTTCACTTGGGTGGAGATGCCCCGGGGAGACTTGCCCATGACTGCTACAAGTACATACATTATCACTTGGGAGGAGATGCCACGGGGAGACTTGCCCAAGACTCCCACAAGTCCATACATTCTCACTTGGGAGGAGATGCCCCGGGGAGACTTGCCCAAGACTGCCACCAATCCATACATTCTCCCTTAAAAGAAGATGCCCCGGCGAGACTTGCCCATGACTGCCACAAGTACATACATTCTCACTTGGGAGGAGATGCCCCGGGGAGACTTGCCCAAGACTGCCACAAGTCCATACATTCTCCCTTGGGAGGAGATGCCCCGGGGAGACTTGCCCAAGACGGCCTCAAGTACATACATTATCACTTGGGAAGATATGCCCCGGGAGACTTGCCCAAGACTGCCACAAGTCCATACATTATCACTTAGGAGGAGATGCCCAGGGGAGACTTGCCCAAGGCTGCCACCAATCCATACATTTTAACTTGGGAGGAGATGCCCCGGGGAGACTTGCCCAAGACTGCCACAAGTCCATACATTCTCACTTGGGAGGAGATGCCCCGGGGAGACTTGCCCAAGACTGCCACAAGTCCATACATTCTCACTTGGGAGGAGATGCCCCGGGGAGACTTGCCCAAGACTGCTACAAGTACATACATTCTCACTTGGGAAGAGATACCCCGGGGAGACATGCCCAAGACTGCCACAAGTCCATACATTCTCACTTGGGAGGAGATGCCCCGGGGAGACTTGCCCAAGACTGCCACAAGTCCATACATTCTCACTTGGGAGGAGATGCTCCGGGGAGACTTGCCCAAGACTGCTACAAGTACATACATTCTCACTTGGGAAGAGATACCCCGGGGAGACATGCCCAAGACTGCCACAAGTCCATACATTCTCACTTGGGAGGAGATGCCCCTGGGAGACTTGCCCAAGACTGCCACAAGTCCATACATTCTCCCTTGGGAGGAGATGCCCCGGGGAGACTTGCCCAAGACGGCCTCAAGTACATACATTATCACTTGGGAAGATATGCCCCGGGAGACTTGCCCAAGACTGCCACAAGTCCATACATTATCACTTAGGAGGAGATGCCCAGGGGAGACTTGCCCAAGGCTGCCACCAATCCATACATTTTAACTTGGGAGGAGATGCCCCGGGGAGACTTGCCCAAGACTGCCACAAGTCCATACATTCTCACTTGGGAGGAGATGCCCCGGGGAGACTTGCCCAAGACTGCCACAAGTCCATACATTCTCACTTGGGAGGAGATGCCCCGGGGAGACTTGCCCAAGACTGCCACAAGTCCATACATTCTCACTTGGGAGGAGATGCTCCGGGGAGACTTGCCCAAGACTGCTACAAGTACATACATTCTCACTTGGGAAGAGATACCCCGGGGAGACATGCCCAAGACTGCCACAAGTCCATACATTCTCACTTGGGAGGAGATGCCCCGGGGAGACTTGCCCAAGACTGCCACAAGTCCATACATTCTCACTTGGGAGGAGATGCCCAGGGGAGACTTGCCCATGACTGCCACCAATCCATACATTTCCACTTGGGAGTAGATGCCTTGGGGAGACTTGCCCAAGATTGCTACAAATACATACATTCTCCCTTGGGAGGAGATGCCCCGGGGAGACTTGCCCATGACTGCCACCAATCCATACATTTTCACTTGGGTGGAGATGCCCCGGGGAGACTTGCCCATGACTGCTACAAGTACATACATTATCACTTGGGAGGAGATGCCACGGGGAGACTTGCCCAAGACTCCCACAAGTCCATACATTCTCACTTGGGAGGAGATGCCCCGGAGAGACTTGCCCAAGACTGCCACCAATCCATACATTCTCCCTTAAAAGGAGATGCCCCGGCGAGACTTGCCCATGACTGCCACAAGTACATACATTATCACTTGGGAGGAGATGCCCCGGGGAGACTTGCCCATGACTGCCACCAATCCATACATTTTTACTTGGGAGGAGATGCCCCGGGGAGACTTGCCCAAGACTGCCACAAGTCCATACATTCTCACTTGGGAGGAGATGCCCCGGGGAGACTTGCCCGAGACTGCCACAAGTACATACATTATTACTTGGGAGGAGATGCCCTGGGAGACTTGCCCAAGACTGCCACAAGTCCATACATTCCAACTTGGGAGGAGATGCCCCGGGGAGACTTGCCAAAGACTGCCACAAGTCCATACATTCTCAATTGGGTGGAGATGCCCCGGGGAGACTTGCCCAAGACTGCCACAAGTCGATACATTCTCCCTTGGGAGGAGATGCCCCGGGGAGACTTGCCCATGACTGCCACCAATCCATACATTTTCACTTGGGAGGAGATGCCCCTGGAATACTTGCCTATGACTGCCACCAATCCATACATTTTCACTTGGAAGGAGATGCCCCGGGGAGACTTGCCCAAGACTGCCACAAGTCCATACATTCTCACTTGGGAGGAGATGCTCCGGGGAGACTTGCCCAAGACTGCCACAAGTCCATACATTCTCACTTGGGAGGAGATGCCCAGGGGAGACTTGCCCATGACTGCCACCAATCCATACATTTCCACTTGGGAGTAGATGCCTTGGGGAGACTTGCCCAAGATTGCTACAAATACATACATTCTCCCTTGGGAGGAGATGCCCCGGGGAGACTTGCCCATGACTGCCACCAATCCATACATTTTCACTTGGGTGGAGATGCCCCGGGGAGACTTGCCCATGACTGCTACAAGTACATACATTATCACTTGGGAGGAGATGCCACGGGGAGACTTGCCCAAGACTCCCACAAGTCCATACATTCTCACTTGGGAGGAGATGCCCCGGAGAGACTTGCCCAAGACTGCCACCAATCCATACATTCTCCCTTAAAAGGAGATGCCCCGGCGAGACTTGCCCATGACTGCCACAAGTACATACATTATCACTTGGGAGGAGATGCCTTGGGGAGACTTGCCCATGACTGCCACCAATGCATACATTTTAACTTGGGAGGAGATGCCCCGGGGAGACTTGCCCAAGACTGCCACAAGTCCATACATTCTCACTTGGGAGGAGATGCCCCGGGGAGACTTGCCCGAGACTGCCACAAGTACATACATTATTACTTGGGAGGAGATGCCCTGGGAGACTTGCCCAAGACTGCCACAAGTCCATACATTCCAACTTGGGAGGAGATGCCCCGGGGAGACTTGCCAAAGACTGCCACAAGTCCATACATTCTCAATTGGGTGGAGATGCCCCGGGGAGACTTGCCCAAGACTGCCACAAGTCGATACATTCTCCCTTGGGAGGAGATGCCCCGGGGAGACTTGCCCATGACTGCCACCAATCCATACATTTTCACTTGGGAGGAGATGCCCCTGGAATACTTGCCTATGACTGCCACCAATCTATACATTTTCACTTGGAAGGAGATGCCCCGGGGAGACTTGCCCAAGACTGCCACAAGTCCATACATTCTCACTTGGGAGGAGATGCTCCGGGGAGACTTGCCCAAGACTGCCACAAGTCCATACATTCTCACTTGGGAGGAGATGCCCCGGCGTGACTTGCCCAAGACTGCTACAAGTACATACCTTCTCACTTGGGAGGACATGCCCCGGGGAGACTTGCCCAAGACTGCCACAAGTACATACATTTTCACTTGGGAGGAGATGCCCCGAGGAGACTTGCCCAAGACTGCCACAAGTCCATACATTCTCACTTGGGAGGAGATGCTCCGGGGAGACTTGCCCATGTCTGCCACCAATCCATACATTTTCACTTGGGAGGAAATGCCCCGGGGAGACTTGCCCAAGACTGCCACAAGTACATACATTATCACTTGGGAGGACATGCCCCGGGGAGACTTGCCCAAGACTGCCACAAGTACATACATTTTCACTTGGGAGGAGATGCCCCGAGGAGACTTGCCCAAGACTGCCACAAGTCCATACATTCTCACTTGGGAGGAGATGCTCCGGGGAGACTTGCCCATGTCTGCCACCAATCCATACATTTTCACTTGGGAGGAAATGCCCCGGGGAGACTTGCCCAAGACTGCCACAAGTACATACATTATCACTTGGGAGGAGATGCCCCGGGGAGACTTGCCCATGACTGCCACCAATCCATACATTTTCACTTGGGAGGTGAAGCCCCGGGGAGACTTGCCCATGACTGCTACCAATCTATACATTTCCACATTGGAGTAGATGCCTCGGGGAGACTTGCCTATGACTGCCACCAATCCATACATTTTCACTTGGGAGGAGATGCCCCGGGGAGACTTGCCCATGACTGCCACAAATCCATACATTTTCACTTGGGAGGAGATGCCCCGGGGAGACTTGCCTAAGACTGCCACAAGTCCATACATTCTCACTTAGGAGGAGATGCCCCGGGGAGTCTTGCCCATGACTGCCACCAATCCATACATTTTCACTTGGGAGGAGATGCCCCGGGGAGACTTGCCCAAGACTGCCACAAGTCCATACATTCTCCCTTGGAAAGAGATGCCCCGGGGAGACTTGCCCATGACTGCCACCAATCCATACATTTTCACTTGGGAGGTGATGCCCCGGGGAGACTTGCCCATGACTGCCACCAATCCATACATTTCCACTTGGGAGTAGATGCCCTGGGGAGACTTGCCCAAGATTGCTACAAATACATACATTCTCCCTTGGGAGGAGATGCCCCGGGGAGACTTGCCCATGACTGCCACCAATCCATACATTTTCACTTGGGTGGAGATGCCCCGGGGAGACTTGCCCATGACTGCTACAAGTACATACATTATCACTTGGGAGGAGATGCCACGGGGAGACTTGCCCAAGACTCCCACAAGTCCATACATTCTCACTTGGGAGGAGATGCCCCGGGGAGACTTGCCCAAGACTGCCACCAATCCATACATTCTCCCTTAAAAGAAGATGCCCCGGCGAGACTTGCCCATGACTGCCACAAGTACATACATTCTCACTTGGGAGGAGATGCCCCGGGGAGACTTGCCCAAGACTGCCACAAGTCCATACATTCTCCCTTGGGAGGAGATGCCCCGGGGAGACTTGCCCAAGACGGCCTCAAGTACATACATTATCACTTGGGAAGATATGCCCCGGGAGACTTGCCCAAGACTGCCACAAGTCCATACATTATCACTTAGGAGGAGATGCCCAGGGGAGACTTGCCCAAGGCTGCCACCAATCCATACATTTTAACTTGGGAGGAGATGCCCCGGGGAGACTTGCCCAAGACTGCCACAAGTCCATACATTCTCACTTGGGAGGAGATGCCCCGGGGAGACTTGCCCAAGACTGCCACAAGTCCATACATTCTCACTTGGGAGGAGATGCCCCGGGGAGACTTGCCCAAGACTGCCACAAGTCCATACATTCTCACTTGGGAGGAGATGCTCCGGGGAGACTTGCCCAAGACTGCTACAAGTACATACATTCTCACTTGGGAAGAGATACCCCGGGGAGACATGCCCAAGACTGCCACAAGTCCATACATTCTCACTTGGGAGGAGATGCCCCGGGGAGACTTGCCCAAGACTGCCACAAGTCCATACATTCTCACTTGGGAGGAGATGCTCCGGGGAGACTTGCCCAAGACTGCTACAAGTACATACATTCTCACTTGGGAAGAGATACCCCGGGGAGACATGCCCAAGACTGCCACAAGTCCATACATTCTCACTTGGGAGGAGATGCCCCGGGGAGACTTGCCCAAGACTGCCACAAGTCCATACATTCTCCCTTGGGAGGAGATGCCCCGGGGAGACTTGCCCAAGACGGCCTCAAGTACATACATTATCACTTGGGAAGATATGCCCCGGGAGACTTGCCCAAGACTGCCACAAGTCCATACATTATCACTTAGGAGGAGATGCCCAGGGGAGACTTGCCCAAGGCTGCCACCAATCCATACATTTTAACTTGGGAGGAGATGCCCCGGGGAGACTTGCCCAAGACTGCCACAAGTCCATACATTCTCACTTGGGAGGAGATGCCCCGGGGAGACTTGCCCAAGACTGCCACAAGTCCATACATTCTCACTTGGGAGGAGATGCCCCGGGGAGACTTGCCCAAGACTGCCACAAGTCCATACATTCTCACTTGGGAGGAGATGCTCCGGGGAGACTTGCCCAAGACTGCCACAAGTCCATACATTCTCACTTGGGAGGAGATGCTCCGGGGAGACTTGCCCATGTCTGCCACCAATCCATACATTTTCACTTGGGAGGAAATGCCCCGGGGAGACTTGCCCAAGACTGCCACAAGTACATACATTATCACTTGGGAGGACATGCCCCGGGGAGACTTGCCCAAGACTGCCACAAGTACATACATTTTCACTTGGGAGGAGATGCCCCGAGGAGACTTGCCCAAGACTGCCACAAGTCCATACATTCTCACTTGGGAGGAGATGCTCCGGGGAGACTTGCCCATGTCTGCCACCAATCCATACATTTTCACTTGGGAGGAAATGCCCCGGGGAGACTTGCCCAAGACTGCCACAAGTACATACATTATCACTTGGGAGGAGATGCCCCGGGGAGACTTGCCCATGACTGCCACCAATCCATACATTTTCACTTGGGAGGTGAAGCCCCGGGGAGACTTGCCCATGACTGCTACCAATCTATACATTTCCACATTGGAGTAGATGCCTCGGGGAGACTTGCCTATGACTGCCACCAATCCATACATTTTCACTTGGGAGGAGATGCCCCGGGGAGACTTGCCCATGACTGCCACAAATCCATACATTTTCACAGGAGATGCCCCGGGGAGACTTGCCTAAGACTGCCACAAGTCCATACATTCTCACTTAGGAGGAGATGCCCCGGGGAGACTTGCCCATGACTGCCACCAATCCATACATTTTCACTTGGGAGGAGATGCCCCGGGGAGACTTGCCCAAGACTGCCACAAGTCCATACATTCTCCCTTGGAAAGAGATGCCCCGGGGAGACTTGCCCATGACTGCCACCAATCCATACATTTTCACTTGGGAGGTGATGCCCCGGGGAGACTTGCCCATGACTGCCACCAATCCATACATTTCCACTTGGGAGTAGATGCCCTGGGGAGACTTGCCCAAGATTGCTACAAATACATACATTCTCCCTTGGGAGGAGATGCCCCGGGGAGACTTGCCCATGACTGCCACCAATCCATACATTTTCACTTGGGTGGAGATGCCCCGGGGAGACTTGCCCATGACTGCTACAAGTACATACATTATCACTTGGGAGGAGATGCCACGGGGAGACTTGCCCAAGACTCCCACAAGTCCATACATTCTCACTTGGGAGGAGATGCCCCGGGGAGACTTGCCGAAGACTGCCACAAGTCCATACATTCTCCCTTGGGAGGAGATGCCCCGGGGAGACTTGCCCAAGACGGCCTCAAGTACATACATTATCACTTGGGAAGATATGCCCCGGGAGACTTGCCCAAGACTGCCACAAGTCCATACATTATCACTTAGGAGGAGATGCCCAGGGGAGACTTGCCCAAGGCTGCCACCAATCCATACATTTTAACTTGGGAGGAGATGCCCCGGGGAGACTTGCCCAAGACTGCCACAAGTCCATACATTCTCACTTGGGAGGAGATGCCCCGGGGAGACTTGCCCAAGACTGCCACAAGTCCATACATTCTCACTTGGGAGGAGATGCCCCGGGGAGACTTGCCCAAGACTGCCACAAGTCCATACATTCTCACTTGGGAGGAGATGCTCCGGGGAGACTTGCCCAAGACTGCTACAAGTACATACATTCTCACTTGGGAAGAGATACCCCGGGGAGACATGCCCAAGACTGCCACAAGTCCATACATTCTCACTTGGGAGGAGATGCCCCGGGGAGACTTGCCCAAGACTGCCACAAGTCCATACATTCTCACTTGGGAGGAGATGCTCCGGGGAGACTTGCCCAAGACTGCTACAAGTACATACATTCTCACTTGGGAAGAGATACCCCGGGGAGACATGCCCAAGACTGCCACAAGTCCATACATTCTCACTTGGGAGGAGATGCCCCGGGGAGACTTGCCCAAGACTGCCACAAGTCCATACATTCTCCCTTGGGAGGAGATGCCCCGGGGAGACTTGCCCAAGACGGCCTCAAGTACATACATTATCACTTGGGAAGATATGCCCCGGGAGACTTGCCCAAGACTGCCACAAGTCCATACATTATCACTTAGGAGGAGATGCCCAGGGGAGACTTGCCCAAGGCTGCCACCAATCCATACATTTTAACTTGGGAGGAGATGCCCCGGGGAGACTTGCCCAAGACTGCCACAAGTCCATACATTCTCACTTGGGAGGAGATGCCCCGGGGAGACTTGCCCAAGACTGCCACAAGTCCATACATTCTCACTTGGGAGGAGATGCCCCGGGGAGACTTGCCCAAGACTGCCACAAGTCCATACATTCTCACTTGGGAGGAGATGCTCCGGGGAGACTTGCCCAAGACTGCTACAAGTACATACATTCTCACTTGGGAAGAGATACCCCGGGGAGACATGCCCAAGACTGCCACAAGTCCATACATTCTCACTTGGGAGGAGATGCCCCGGGGAGACTTGCCCAAGACTGCCACAAGTCCATACATTCTCACTTGGGAGGAGATGCCCAGGGGAGACTTGCCCATGACTGCCACCAATCCATACATTTCCACTTGGGAGTAGATGCCTTGGGGAGACTTGCCCAAGATTGCTACAAATACATACATTCTCCCTTGGGAGGAGATGCCCCGGGGAGACTTGCCCATGACTGCCACCAATCCATACATTTTCACTTGGGTGGAGATGCCCCGGGGAGACTTGCCCATGACTGCTACAAGTACATACATTATCACTTGGGAGGAGATGCCACGGGGAGACTTGCCCAAGACTCCCACAAGTCCATACATTCTCACTTGGGAGGAGATGCCCCGGAGAGACTTGCCCAAGACTGCCACCAATCCATACATTCTCCCTTAAAAGGAGATGCCCCGGCGAGACTTGCCCATGACTGCCACAAGTACATACATTATCACTTGGGAGGAGATGCCCCGGGGAGACTTGCCCATGACTGCCACCAATCCATACATTTTAACTTGGGAGGAGATGCCCCGGGGAGACTTGCCCAAGACTGCCACAAGTCCATACATTCTCACTTGGGAGGAGATGCCCCGGGGAGACTTGCCCGAGACTGCCACAAGTACATACATTATTACTTGGGAGGAGATGCCCTGGGAGACTTGCCCAAGACTGCCACAAGTCCATACATTCCAACTTGGGAGGAGATGCCCCGGGGAGACTTGCCAAAGACTGCCACAAGTCCATACATTCTCAATTGGGTGGAGATGCCCCGGGGAGACTTGCCCAAGACTGCCACAAGTCGATACATTCTCCCTTGGGAGGAGATGCCCCGGGGAGACTTGCCCATGACTGCCACCAATCCATACATTTTCACTTGGGAGGAGATGCCCCTGGAATACTTGCCTATGACTGCCACCAATCCATACATTTTCACTTGGAAGGAGATGCCCCGGGGAGACTTGCCCAAGACTGCCACAAGTCCATACATTCTCACTTAGGAGGAGATGCTCCGGGGAGACTTGCCCAAGACTGCCACAAGTCCATACATTCTCACTTGGGAGGAGATGCCCCGGGGTGACTTGCCCAAGACTGCTACAAGTACATACCTTCTCACTTGGGAGGACATGCCCCGGGGAGACTTTCCCAAGACTGCCACAAGTACATACATTTTCACTTGGGAGGAGATGCCCCGAGGAGACTTGCCCAAGACTGCCACAAGTCCATACATTCTCACTTGGGAGGAGATGCTCCGGGGAGACTTGCCCATGTCTGCCACCAATCCATACATTTTCACTTGGGAGGAAATGCCCCGGGGAGACTTGCCCAAGACTGCCACAAGTACATACATTATCACTTGGGAGGAGATGCCCCGGGGAGACTTGCCCATGACTGCCACCAATCCATACATTTTCACTTGGGAGGTGAAGCCCCGGGGAGACTTGCCCATGACTGCTACCAATCTATACATTTCCACATTGGAGTAGATGCCTCGGGGAGACTTGCCTATGACTGCCACCAATCCATACATTTTCACTTGGGAGGAGATGCCCCGGGGAGACTTGCCCATGACTGCCACCAATCCATACATTTTCACTTGGGAGGAGATGCCCCGGGGAGACTTGCCTAAGACTGCCACAAGTCCATACATTCTCACTCAGGAGGAGATGCCCCGGGGAGACTTGCCCATGACTGCCACCAATCCATACATTTTCACTTGGGAGGAGATGCCCCGGGGAGACTTGCCCAAGACTGCCACAAGTCCATACATTCTCCCTTGGAAGGAGATGCCCCGGGGAGACTTGCCCATGACTGCCACCAATCCATACATTTTCACTTGGGAGGTGATGCCCCGGGGAGACTTGCCCATGACTGCCACCAATCCATACATTTCCACTTGGGAGTAGATGCCCTGGGGAGACTTGCCCAAGATTGCTACAAATACATACATTCTCCCTTGGGAGGAGATGCCCCGGGGAGACTTGCCCATGACTGCCACCAATCCATACATTTTCACTTGGGTGGAGATGCCCCGGGGAGACTTGCCCATGACTGCTACAAGTACATACATTATCACTTGGGAGGAGATGCCACGGGGAGACTTGCCCAAGACTCCCACAAGTCCATACATTCTCACTTGGGAGGAGATGCCCCGGGGAGACTTGCCCAAGACTGCCACCAATCTATACATTCTCCCTTAAAAGAAGATGCCCCGGCGAGACTTGCCCATGACTGCCACAAGTACATACATTCTCACTTGGGAGGAGATGCCCCAGGGAGACTTGCTTAAGACTGCCACAAGTCCATACATTCTCCCTTGGGAGGAGATGCCCCGGGGAGACTTGCCCAAGACGGCCTCAAGTACATACATTATCACTTGGGAAGATATGCCCCGGGAGACTTGCCCAAGACTGCCACAAGTCCATACATTATCACTTAGGAGGAGATGCCCAGGGGAGACTTGCCCAAGGCTGCCACCAATCCATACACTTTAACTTGGGAGGAGATGCCCCGGGGAGACTTGCCCAAGACTGCCACAAATCCATACATTCTCACTTGGGAGGAGATGCCCCGGGGAGACTTGCCCAAGACTGCCACAAGTCCATACATTCTCACTTGGGAGGAGATGCTCCGGGGAGACTTGCCCAAGACTGCTACAAGTACATACATTCTCACTTGGGAAGAGATACCCCGGGGAGACATGCCCAAGACTGCCACAAGTCCATACATTCTCACTTGGGAGGAGATGCCCCGGGGAGACTTGCCCAAGACTGCCACAAGTCCATACATCCTCACTTGGGAGGAGATGCCCCGGGGAGACTTGCCCATGACTGCCACCAATCCATACATTTCCACTTGGGAGTAGATGCCCTGGGGAGACTTGCCCAAGATTGCTACAAATACATACATTCTCCCTTGGGAGGAGATGCCCCGGGGAGACTTGCCCATGACTGCCACCAATCCATACATTTTCACTTGGGTGGAGATGCCCCGGGGAGACTTGCCCATGACTGCTACAAGTACATACATTATCACTTGGGAGGAGATGCCACGGGGAGACTTGCCCAAGACTCCCACAAGTCCATACATTCTCACTTGGGAGGAGATGCCCCGGAGAGACTTGCCCAAGACTGCCACCAATCCATACATTCTCCCTTAAAAGGAGATGCCCCGGCGAGACTTGCCCATGACTGCCACAAGTACATACATTATCACTTGGGAGGAGATGCCCCGGGGAGAGTTGCCCAAGACTGCCACAAGTCCATACATTCTCCCTTGGGAGGAGATGCCCCGGGGAGACTTGCCCAAGACTGCCACAAGTCCATACATTCTCACTTGGGAGGAGATGCTCCGGGGAGACTTGCCCAAGACTGCTACAAGTACATACATTCTCACTTGGGAAGAGATACCCCGGGGAGACATGCCCATGACTGCCACCAATCCATACATTTTAACTTGGGAGGAGATGCCCCGGGGAGACTTGCCCAAGACTGCCACAAGTCCATACATTCTCACTTGGGAGGAGATGCCCCGGGGAGACTTGCCCGAGACTGCCACAAGTACATACATTATCACTTGGGAGGAGATGCCCTGGGAGACTTGCCCAAGACTGCCACAAGTCCATACATTCCAACTTGGGAGGAGATGCCCCGGGGAGACTTGCCAAAGACTGCCACAAGTCCATACATTCTCAATTGGGTGGAGATGCCCCGGGGAGACTTGCCCAAGACTGCCACAAGTCGATACATTCTCACTTGGGAGGAGATGCCCCAGGGAGACTTGCCCAAGACTCCCACAAATACATACATTCTCCCTTGGGAGGAGATGCCCCGGGGAGACTTGCCCATGACTGCCACCAATCCATACATTCTCACTTGGGAGGAGATGCCCCTGGAATACTTGCCTATGACTGCCACCAATCCATACATTTTCACTTGGGAGGAGATGCCCCGGGGAGACTTGCCCAAGACTGCCACAAGTCCATACATTCTCACTTGGGAGGAGATGCTCCGGGGAGACTTGCCCAAGACTGCCACAAGTCCATACATTCTTACTTGGGAGGAGATGCCCAAGGGAGACTTGCCCAAGACTTCCACAAATACATACATTCTCCCTTGGGAGGAGATACCCCCGGGAGACTTGCCCATGACTGCCACCAATCCATACATTTTCACTTGGGAAGAGATGCCCCTGGAATACTTGCCTATGACTGCCACCAATCCATACATTTCCACTTGGAAGGAGATGCCCTGGGGAGACTTGCCCAAGACTGCCACAAGTCCATACATTCTTACTTGGGAGGAGATGCTCCGGGGAGACTTGCCTAAGACTGCCACAAGTACATACATTCTCACTTGGGAGGAGATGCCCCGGGGAGACTTGCCCATGTCTGCCACCAATCCATACATTTTCACTTGGGAGGAAATTCCCCGGGGAGACTTGCCCAAGACTGCTACAAGTCCATACATTCTCACTTGGGAGGAGATGCCCCGGGGAGACTTGCCCAAGACTGCCACAAGTACATACATTATCACTTGGGAGGAGATGCCCCGGGGAGACTTGCCCATGACTGCCACCAATCCATACATTTTCACTTGGGAGGTGATGCCCCGGGGAGTCTTGCCCATGACTGCCACCAATCTATACATTTTCACTTGGGAGTAGATGCCTCGGGGAGACTTGCCTATGACTGCCACCAATCCATACATTTTCACTTGGGAGGAGATGCCCCGGGGAGACTTGCCCATGACTGCCACCAATCCATACATTTTCACTTGGGAGGAGATGCCCCGGGGAGACTTGCCTAAGACTGCCACAAGTCTATACATTCTCACTTAGGAGGAGATGCCCCGGGGAGACTTGCCCATGACTGACACCAATCCATACATTTTCACTTGGGAGGAGATGCCCCGGGGAGACTTGCCCAAGACTGCCACAAGTCCATACATTCTCCCTTGGGAGGAGATGCCCTGGGGAGACTTGCCTATGACTGCCACCAATCCATGCATTTTCACTTGGGAGGTGATGCCCCGGGGAGACTTGCCCATGACTGCCACCAATCCATACATTTCCACTTAGGAGTAGATGCCCTGGGGAGACTTGCCCAAGATTGCTACAAATACATACATTCTCCCTTGGGTGGAGATGCCCCGGGGAGACTTGCCCAAGGCTGCCACCAATCCATACATTTCCACTTGGAAGGAGATGCCCCGGGGAGACATGACCATGACTGCCACCAATCCATACATTTTAACTTGGGAGGAGATGCCCCGGGGAGACTTGCCCAAGACTGCCACAAGTCCATACATTCTCACTTGGGAGGAGATGCTCCGGGGAGACTTGCCCAAGACTGCTACAAGTACATACATTCTCACTTGGGAAGAGATACCCCGGGGAGACTTGCCCATGATTGCCACCAATCCATACATTTTAACTTGGGAGGAGATGCCCCGGGGAGACTTGCCCAAGACTGCCACAAGTCTATACATTCTCACTTGGGAGGAAATGCCCTGGGGAGACTTGCCCAAGACTGCCACAAGTACATACATTATCACTTGGGAGGAGATTCCCTGGGAGACTTGCCCAAGACTGCCACAAGTCCATACATTCTTACTTGGGAAGAGATGCCCCGGGGAGACTTGCCCGAGACTGCCACAAGTACATACATTATCACTTGGGAGGAGATGCCCTGGGAGACTTGCCCAAGACTGCTACAAGTCCATACATTCCAACTTGGGAGAAGATGCCCCGGGGAGACTTGCCAAAGACTGCCACAAGTCCATTCATTCTCAATTGGGTGGAGATGCCCCGGGGAGACTTGCCCAAGACTGCCACAAGTCGATACATTCTCACTTGGGAGGAGATGCCCCGGGGAGACTTGCCCAAGACTGCCACAAGTACATACATTATCACTTGGGAGGAGATGCCCCGGGGAGACTTGCCCTTGACTGCCACCAATCCATACATTTTCACTTGGGAGGTGATGCCCCGGGGAGACTTGCCCATGACTGCCACCAATCTATACATTTCCACTTGGGAGTAGATGCCTCGGGGAGACTTGCCTATGACTGCCACCAATCCATACATTTTCACTTGGGAGGAGATGCCCCGGGGATACTTGCCCATGACTGCCACCAATCCATACATTTTCACTTGGGAGGAGATGCCCCGGGGAGACTTGCCTAAGACTGCCACAAGTCCATACATTCTCACTTAGGAGGAGATGCTCCGGGGAGACTTGCCCAAGACTGCCACAAGTCCATACATTCTTACTTGGGAGGAGATGCCCAAGGGAGACTTGCCCAAGACTTCCACAAATACATACATTCTCCCTTGGGAGGAGATACCCCGGGGAGACTTGCCCATGACTGCCACCAATCCATACATTTTCACTTGGGAAGAGATGCCCCTGGAATACTTGCCTATGACTGCCACCAATCCATACATTTCCACTTGGAAGGAGATGCCCTGGGGAGACTTGCCCAAGACTGCCACAAGTCCATACATTCTTACTTGGGAGGAGATGCTCCGGGGAGACTTGCCTAAGACTGCCACAAGTACATACATTCTCACTTGGGAGGAGATGCCCCGGGGAGACTTGCCCATGTCTGCCACCAATCCATACATTTTCACTTGGGAGGAAATTCCCCGGGGAGACTTGCCCAAGACTGCTACAAGTCCATACATTCTCACTTGGGAGGAGATGCCCCGGGGAGACTTGCCCAAGACTGCCACAAGTACATACATTATCACTTGGGAGGAGATGCCCCGGGGAGACTTGCCCATGACTGCCACCAATCCATACATTTTCACTTGGGAGGTGATGCCCCGGGGAGTCTTGCCCATGACTGCCACCAATCTATACATTTTCACTTGGGAGTAGATGCCTCGGGGAGACTTGCCTATGACTGCCACCAATCCATACATTTTCACTTGGGAGGAGATGCCCCGGGGAGACTTGCCCATGACTGCCACCAATCCATACATTTTCACTTGGGAGGAGATGCCCCGGGGAGACTTGCCTAAGACTGCCACAAGTCTATACATTCTCACTTAGGAGGAGATGCCCCGGGGAGACTTGCCCATGACTGACACCAATCCATACATTTTCACTTGGGAGGAGATGCCCCGGGGAGACTTGCCCAAGACTGCCACAAGTCCATACATTCTCCCTTGGGAGGAGATGCCCTGGGGAGACTTGCCTATGACTGCCACCAATCCATGCATTTTCACTTGGGAGGTGATGCCCCGGGGAGACTTGCCCATGACTGCCACCAATCCATACATTTCCACTTAGGAGTAGATGCCCTGGGGAGACTTGCCCAAGATTGCTACAAATACATACATTCTCCCTTGGGTGGAGATGCCCCGGGGAGACTTGCCCAAGGCTGCCACCAATCCATACATTTCCACTTGGAAGGAGATGCCCCGGGGAGACATGACCATGACTGCCACCAATCCATACATTTTAACTTGGGAGGAGATGCCCCGGGGAGACTTGCCCAAGACTGCCACAAGTCCATACATTCTCACTTGGGAGGAGATGCTCCGGGGAGACTTGCCCAAGACTGCTACAAGTACATACATTCTCACTTGGGAAGAGATACCCCGGGGAGACTTGCCCATGATTGCCACCAATCCATACATTTTAACTTGGGAGGAGATGCCCCGGGGAGACTTGCCCAAGACTGCCACAAGTCTATACATTCTCACTTGGGAGGAGATGACCTGGGGAGACTTGCCCAAGACTGCCACAAGTACATACATTATCACTTGGGAGGAGATTCCCTGGGAGACTTGCCCAAGACTGCCACAAGTCCATACATTCTTACTTGGGAAGAGATGCCCCGGGGAGACTTGCCCGAGACTGCCACAAGTACATACATTATCACTTGGGAGGAGATGCCCTGGGAGACTTGCCCAAGACTGCTACAAGTCCATACATTCCAACTTGGGAGAAGATGCCCCGGGGAGACTTGCCAAAGACTGCCACAAGTCCATTCATTCTCAATTGGGTGGAGATGCCCCGGGGAGACTTGCCCAAGACTGCCACAAGTCGATACATTCTCACTTGGGAGGAGATGCCCCGGGGAGACTTGCCAAAGACTGCCACAAGTACATACATTATCACTTGGGAGGAGATGCCCCGGGGAGACTTGCCCTTGACTGCCACCAATCCATACATTTTCACTTGGGAGGTGATGCCCCGGGGAGACTTGCCCATGACTGCCACCAATCTATACATTTCCACTTGGGAGTAGATGCCTCGGGGAGACTTGCCTATGACTGCCACCAATCCATACATTTTCACTTGGGAGGAGATGCCCCGGGGATACTTGCCCATGACTGCCACCAATCCATACATTTTCACTTGGGAGGAGATGCCCCGGGGAGACTTGCCTAAGACTGCCACAAGTCCATACATTCTCACTTAGGAGGAGATGCCCCGGGGAGACTTGCCCATGACTGCCACCAATCCATACATTTTCACTTGGGAGGAGATGCCTTGGGGAGACTTGCCCAAGACTGCCACAAGTCCATACATTCTCCCTTGGAAGGAGATGCCCCGGGGAGACTTGCCCATGACTGCCACCAATCCATACATTTTCACTTGGGAGGTGATGCCCCGGGGAGACTTGACCATGACTGCCACCAATCCATACATTTCTACTTGGGAGTAGATGCCCTGGGGAGACTTGCCCAAGATTGCTACAAATACATACATTATCACTTGGGAGGAGATGCCCTGGGAGACTTGCCCAAGACTGCCACAAGTCCATACATTCCAACTTGGGAGGAGATGCCCCGGGGAGACTTGCCAAAGACTGCCACAAGTCCATACATTCTCCCTTGGGAGGAGATGCCCTGGGGAGACTTGCCTATGACTGCCACCAATCCATACATTTTCACTTGGGAGGTGATGCCCCGGGGAGACTTGCCCATGACTGCCACCAATCCATACATTTCCACTTAGGAGTAGATGCCCTGGGGAGACTTGCCCAAGATTGCTACAAATACATACATTCTCCCTTGGGTGGAGATGCCCCGGGGAGACTTGCCCAAGGCTGCCACCAATCCATACATTTCCACTTGGAAGGAGATGCCCCGGGGAGACATGCCCATGACTGCCACCAATCCATACATTTTAACTTGGGAGGAGATGCCCCGGGGAGACTTGCCCAAGACTGCCACAAGTCCATACATTCTCACTTGGGAGGAGATGCTCCGGGGAGACTTGCCCAAGACTGCTACAAGTACATACATTGTCACTTGGGAAGAGATACCCCGGGGAGACATGCCCAAGACTGCCACAAGTCCATACATTTTCACTTGGGTGGAGATGCCCCGGGGAGACTTGCCCATGACTGCTACAAATACATACATTATCACTTGGGAGGAGATGCCACGGGGAGACTTGCCCAAGACTCCCACAAGTCCATACATTCTCACTTGGGAGGAGATGCCGCGGAGAGACTTGCCCAAGACTGCCACCAATCCATACATTCTCCCTTAAAAGGAGATGCCCCGGCGAGACTTGCCCATGACTGCCACAAGTACATACATTATCACTTGGGAGGAGATGCCCCGGGGAGACTTGCCCAAGACTGCCACAAGTCCATACATTCTCCCTTGGGAGGAGATGCCCCGGGGAGACTTGCCCAAGACTGCCACAAGTCCAAACATTCTCACTTGGGAGGAGATGCTCCGAGGAGACTTGCCCAAGACTGCTACAAGTACATACATTCTCACTTGGGAAGAGATACCCCGGGGAGACTTGCCCAAGACTGCTACAAGTACATACATTCTCACTTGGGAAGAGATACCCCGGGGAGACATGCCCAAGACTGCCACAAGTCCATACATTTTCACTTGGGTGGAGATGCCCCGGGGAGACTTGCCCATGACTGCTACAAGTACATACATTATCACTTGGGAGGAGATGCCACGGGGAGACTTGCCCAAGACTCCCACAAGTCCATACATTCTCACTTGGGAGGAGATGCCCCGGAGAGACTTGCCCAAGACTGCCACCAATCCATACATTCTCCCTTAAAAGGAGATGCCCCGGCGAGACTTGCCCATGACTGCCACAAGTACATACATTATCACTTGGGAGGAGATGCCCCAGGGAGACTTGCCCAAGACTCCCACAAATACATACATTCTCCCTTGGGAGGAGATGCCCCGGGGAGACTTGCCCAAGACTGCCACAAGTCCATACATTCTCACTTGGGAGGAGATGCTCCGGGGAGACTTGCCCAAGACTGCTACAAGTACATACATTCTCACTTGGGAAGAGATACCCCGGGGAGACATGCCCAAGACTGCCACAAGTCCATACATTCTCACTTGGGAGGAGATGCCCCGGGGAGACTTGCCCAAGACTGCCACAAGTCCATACATTCTCACTTGGGAGGAGATGCTCCGGGGAGACTTGCCCAAGATTGCTACAAATACATACATTCTCCCTTGGGAGGAGATGCCCCGGGGAGACTTGCCCATGACTGCCACCAATCCATACATTTCTACTTGGGAGTAGATGCCCTGGGGAGACTTGCCCAAGATTGCTACAAATACATACATTCTCCCTTGGGAGGAGATGCCCCGGGGAGACTTGCCCATGACTGCCACCAATCCATACATTTTTACTTGGGTGGATATGCCCCGGGGAGACTTGCCCATGACTGCTACAAGTACATACATTATCACTTGGGAGGAGATGCCACGGGGAGACTTGCCTAAGACTGCCACAAGTCCATACATTCTCACTTAGGAGGAGATGCCCCGGGGAGACTTGCTCATGACTGCCACTAATCCATACATTTTCACTTGGGAGAAGATGCCCCGGGGAGACTTGCCCAAGACTGCCACAAGTCCATACATTCTCCCTTGGAAGGAGATGCCCCGGGGAGACTTGCCCATGACTGCCACCAATCCATACATTTTCACATGGGAGGTGATGCCCCGGGGAGACTTGCCCATGACTGCCACCAATCCATACATTTTAACTTGGGAGGAGATGCCCCGGGGAGACTTGCCCAAGACTGCCACAAGTCCATACATTCTCACTTGGGAGGAGATGCCCCGGGGAGACTTGCCCGAGACTGCCACAAGTACATACATTATCACTTGGGAGGAGATGCCCTGGGAGACTTGCCCAAGACTGCCACAAGTCCATACATTCCAACTTGGGAGGAGATGCCCCGGGGAGACTTGCCAAAGACTGCCACAAGTCCATACATTCTCCCTTGGGAGGAGATGCCCTGGGGAGACTTGCCTATGACTGCCACCAATCCATACATTTTCACTTGGGAGGTGATGCCCCGGGGAGACTTGCCCATGACTGCCACCAATCCATACATTTCCACTTAGGAGTATATGCCCTGGGGAGACTTGCCCAAGATTGCTACAAATACATACATTCTCCCTTGGGTGGAGATGCCCCGGGGAGACTTGCTTAAGACTGCCACAAGTCCATACATTCTCCCTTGGGAGGAGATGCCCCGGGGAGACTTGCCCAAGACGGCCTCAAGTACATACATTATCACTTGGGAAGATATGCCCTGGGAGACTTGCCCAAGACTGCCACAAGTCCATACATTCCAACTTGGGAGGAGATGCCCCGGGGAGACTTGCCAAAGACTGCCACAAGTCCATACATTCTCCCTTGGGAGGAGATGCCCTGGGGAGACTTGCCTATGACTGCCACCAATCCATACATTTTCACTTGGGAGGTGATGCCCCGGGGAGACTTGCCCATGACTGCCACCAATCCATACATTTCCACTTAGGAGTATATGCCCCGGCGAGACTTGCCCATGACTGCCACAAGTACATACATTCTCACTTGGGAGGAGATGCCCCAGGGAGACTTGCTTAAGACTGCCACAAGTCCATACATTCTCCCTTGGGAGGAGATGCCCCGGGGAGACTTGCCCAAGACGGCCTCAAGTACATACATTATCACTTGGGAAGATATGCCCCGGGAGACTTGCCCAAGACTGCCACAAGTCCATACATTATCACTTAGGAGGAGATGCCCAGGGGAGACTTGCCCAAGGCTGCCACCAATCCATACACTTTAACTTGGGAGGAGATGCCCCGGGGAGACTTGCCCAAGACTGCCACAAATCCATACATTCTCACTTGGGAGGAGATGCCCCGGGGAGACTTGCCCAAGACTGCCACAAGTCCATACATTCTCACTTGGGAGGAGATGCCCCGGGGAGACTTGCCCAAGACTGCCACAAGTCCATACATTCTCACTTGGGAGGAGATGCTCCGGGGAGACTTGCCCAAGACTGCTACAAGTACATACATTCTCACTTGGGAAGAGATACCCCGGGGAGACATGCCCAAGACTGCCACAAGTCCATACATTCTCACTTGGGAGGAGATGCCCCGGGGAGACTTGCCCAAGACTGCCACAAGTCCATACATCCTCACTTGGGAGGAGATGCCCCGGGGAGACTTGCCCATGACTGCCACCAATCCATACATTTCCACTTGGGAGTAGATGCCCTGGGGAGACTTGCCCAAGATTGCTACAAATACATACATTCTCCCTTGGGAGGAGATGCCCCGGGGAGACTTGCCCATGACTGCCACCAATCCATACATTTTCACT